>DWLS01003258.1:0-16144 GCA_018246255.1 Pachliopta kotzebuea | reverse complement strand
TGTTGTTTACTTTAAGTATTTAACACTAAACTTCACTACAGTTAGAAATTTACAGGAGATCAATATCAGGTAAGTAAACATGCCAAAGGGTCTGCGACACAAAAAAGTTTTGGTAACTCTTAACAATAAACTTCGTATTGAATAAATTGGAAATTAATTTAAAAGTTTCTTAATAAATAAGATTAATATATGTATAGTGAATAGATTAGATTGTTTAATATAATTATAACGACGAATGAATCATACGAAATGTCGTTGGCGATAATAATAAAGACTTGCAAGTTAAATGGTCGCTGTAACTCACGCTGCGGGATACCGTGTTCAATGATCAATCAGTCAAAGTGTAATGGAATAAGGAATACCTCTCCCCCTTGGCCAAGTGTGACTCGGCACTTTGTGTACGTATTCATTTCTATGCGACGCTTTATCATATTACGTCGTCGAGCAATTTATCAACGCGTAATCACACGATTTCGGGGCAGGGGCAAGCTTCTAACTGGAAGGAGAAATGCGAGATTCCTTGTTGTTGAGTAAATACTTGATATATATTCTGATGATGATAGCTTTGACTTGTACAGTTCATATGTTACTGGACAAATGGATTACGGCGCGCACTACTCATTAACCGAAACCTAGTTCTTGTCTTGGAAGAGTAGCTATCTAAAGATTTCAATTTAAATGTGTTTTGTTTATATATTTATTTAACCTGGCGTTTCTACTGAATCATAGAAGACGGTCTGATGCCTGTTCTTCGACTCAGTTAATTTGTATCGGAAGCTTAAGTTCCTGGTATATCCCAAGAGTACATAAACGTATGTTTGTAGAGCTTTGATATCGACAACTAAGTCTAAAAGCACGATCCCTCTGACTGACCTGGATACGTTATGTTTAATGTATTAATGTAGAGATATTGTAAAGCATTAACGGATAAATCATATCCGTATACAAACAGACCAATTCGAATGATCTATTAGACAGTGAACAGTTTTGTAAAGTTATCAGGTTCAAACCTATCAATGCGGTGCGGCCGCGGCCAATGTAGGAATATAATACAAAAGTTTAGAAGAATCCCCCAACCCTCTCCTCTTCCCCCTCTGACGCCAGTGCTGCTGCTGCACGCCGCTCCAAAAACTGGAACCCACGTCATAATTGAATAGATGACACCGAGCGTGAAGAATGAAGATGGATAGGCGGGGGAATGGGTATACGCGAGCGGACCGATCAAAACAATATCTCTCCTTATCCGTAATATGCATCAACTTTACTATTTGTAAACTGACCCTTTCACTGGGACCAGGCGACTGAGGGGAGAGGAGGGGAGAAGGGAGGAGAGGGGGAAGGGTATACGCACACACGCAGCGACTTCTTACACACGTGCAACAAAAAAAAAAAAAAAGAGCCCGGAGTAAACTTTACGACTAATTGTATAACTGGCGGTGCTTTGGGAAAATGTACCTTATGGGTGGGGGTGGTAGGGGCGAGGGTGCGGTGGGATGTCGCTGGTGGAACATCAGCTGTGCGGACCGGTGCGGGGCGGAGCTGATGTGGAGCAGGGGGGAGTATGCACCGCCGCCGGTGCAGTTTTGTGGTTCCCTATAGCAACACATCCATAATTATGTATAACTCTCGCCGGGCTAACAATTCAATATGTCCATTCTATCACCAGGCTATTAATACTCTTTACTACATGTTTGTGCTGATAGGTCTGCAGTAAGACCTGATCATAGTGCATGTGATAACAGGACCGGTTTTATCCTGTTATCAACATATTATTACAGTTCTTATATAGTTAGCACTTCTGGCACAAGTTCAGACCAGTACATACATGTACTATGAAGCACTAACGTCACAATTACTGTTTGATTGAGACGTGAAAGGAGAATTTTAATAAAGTAACAAACGTGTAAACTTTAAATAACTTATAGTTAAGTAGCAAGTTACTGCCATGAATGGAATCAATTTTGACTAGTGATGAGACTCGAGTGATTTTTTTTCACTCGATACTAGTAACTTTCTCACTCGAATGATATTTATTGACTCGTGTAACTCGGAATATAAAACTGGTATGATCAAAATTTTAAAACAAATAAAACCATGTTCATTTTACATAGAAAATGTGGATTCATTTTCGCATTAAGGCAAAAGCTACTCAAAAAAATTTAAACAAAATGTAAAAAAACAGAATTTCCCTTCAAACTAAACCTGTCATACATAATCAAGAAATTTCTTCTATCAACTATCAGTCGAATTGAAATATTATAATTTACTACAAATAAGTTCTGATCCAATTTAATTTATTCTAACGCGGAACTGTCATGAGATCCAAATATGAACACTTTTTTTATGTTCTTACACAATTTAGGTAACAATAAACATACTTTAAAATTTAAAGTATGTTTATTGTTACCTAAATTACTTTAATGCGAAAATGAATACACATTTTCTATGTAAAATTAACATGGTTTTATTTGTTTTAAAATTTTGATCATTAAGGTTTTATATTTCTAGTGACTTGAGTCAATAAAAATCATTCGAGTTTTATCTTCATTCGAGTGAGAAAGCTACTAGTACCGAGTGACTCGAGTGAAAAAAAATCATTCGAGTCCCATCACTAATTTTAACTATATTACAACTATACATTTCTTCATGTTGCTGTGGTATGTTTGATTAAAATATTACTGGCAGACATGTTGGTCTGGTAGTAAGTAGTAGCTGGTCTGTTCTAATGTGTCCTTCTGCGGAGGTGAGGGTGAGGAGCAGGCGCAAGGGTCCAGCGAGGTAGGAGCTGAAATAGACCGCGCGGCTACTCACTGTATGTAATTTACAATATAAAAGAGGTGATTGAACGCGAGCTTTTAGGGTCCGAAGCAATCCATCGTGGGGTCCATTAGGAGCCCAAGCTGGGGGAGCACGACTCGTACGTAATGTTGAGAACTTCTATTTCTTTGTAGTTGGATATCTTAGTTTATTTCTCGTAAATGATTTTCGTTAAATTTTCAGAAACAATGCAAATATGTTACTGATAATATACGTATGTGTTGTTTGTGTTCGGGGATATAGTCGTCAGTGATCATCATCATCATCATGAACACCGATTCATCTCAAGTAACTTCCAGCTACTGCCAGCTGCCTTGCGCAAATGAATGTAATTATCCCAGAAGCTTGGACGCGCTATCACAGTGATCACCTGCTATCACCTGCTATCACGTGTTGCAAATAACTGTCCCCGTATTTGTCATACATTTTACGTTACTCAGGGATCATTATCCTAACTTTATTATTTTATTATGCGTAAAAACTTACATAAAGAAATAAAACACTCCCCAAAACGCACTTCTCGGAAATCGATTGAGATTTCTCAGAACTACCTGTTACTTCAAAAAAAATCTACACATTGCTCTATTCTACAAAAAAATCTTTTAGTATATTTATGAACACGATCTAAAAACGGGGTGTTTTAATATTTAACTTTGTGTTGTGTAACTTAGAGTTGTGTTTAGAGTGGCGCCTCGCCCGAGGCGGTCGCAGCGGGAAAAAGTTTGGACGGAGGAAATTAAACAAAAGCAAAGAATCATTTAATGGGAGGTCGGGGGCCCGCATAAATCAATAAGGAATATAATGATGATAATAATGGAGTTGCGTAAGAGAAAACCGGCCATTCGCCAGCGAAATTAACAATCACAGGATATAAAAGAGATTTAAGAGGTTCATAACGAGTTGTGTGAACGATTTAGTTAACGACGCCGAGGGACGGGAAGCGGAGCTGGACACCGTCTGCATTATATTGCAATAGTATTCCAAAGGAACACGCGTTAAAACCTCCAAACACAAATTTGATTATAACCAAACTCTTAATTTATTTAAAAATATATGGACAATAACATTTGCTAAGGAATAGACAAGTTAAGTTTTAACCGGAACGTTTATCATAATCAACATTATCATGTACAATAATTAGATAGCTTTATGTAAATCGTTGCTTAAGTAATTACTTTAATGTTTCAAATTTTAGATCTCATAACCGAAATCTTAAGTGAAATAGGGCAACAACAAACAGGTTATAAATATTTAATGGTCGTTAGTGTATCGTTATGAAATTTTCTGTTCTAGGTAATCGTTCATCGAATCCAAGGTGTTGGATATCAATAAATTGGCGAAGTTTACAACTTTGTAGTGATCGGGCGAGCCGACACCCGCATGACTATTGAGAGCTCGAACACACGACTTCCCGGCGGATATTCAAAAAAGGTTCACCAAATAAAATTTCATCTCACACAGTCGGCGACCGGAGAACTTAGCTGAACTTCTTCAACTAGTCTCTCTGCAAAGCCTCCGTAACATGTGTAGTGCGGGCTTACCCCCGGGCACAGTTTAGTTTTGTACTTCCACAATGGACTGGCGCGTTCATGGAAATAAAACACTTTATTGCTGGAATAAAATGAAAACAATAGAATGAATAAAAAAGTAAAAGATAATATGGGGAATGAAAGAGAGGTGGTAGGAAAAGAAAGCAAATAAAAGAGTAGAATGAATAACAGATAATCAAGGGCCTTAACGACATTACGAACAGGAACGCAAAAAAATCATTGTTCCTGCAACAAATAGTTCAGTGCCGGCTGTGAGATAAACTTGTAACTATATTATAACAATTATCTAGTTATCATCATCATCATGAGGTGGCCTTCAGCTGAAGTTAACGGTCAGTGAAGACGTCAGTCGTTGTGTATTCTAGAAATACTGAAGCCGTTATTAGAAATAAAGGGTAGACAAAAGCAATGGAAAATATATGGTCTAGTAGGAATAAGAAAATAGAAAAAAACGGAAGGGAAAACAAGATAAAGAGAGTTAAATTCACTGTATCACTTTGCGGGGGAAGGTATTAAAAAAACGGTCAGAAAGAGAAATCTGTTTCGATCACCTCCTATTCTTTTTAATTGATGCTATTTATAATCTCCACTCTTCTATCTCGTCAAACTATTTCCGTCGCTGTCTTCCAGGAGCGCGTTTGGGAGGAATTCTGCTGTCCAGGATCAACCTTGGGAACTCATAAAGGAATTTTTTTAAAGGGTATCCGCAAAATGCAACCTTTCTCTGCATGTGGTTTGGAAATCACTTGCACACAAAAAACTAAATGTGTATTGTTTTAGGTGTAATATTGGAGATGGGATAAGATCTGGTGAAGGTCGCCAGAATACATCGCATGGAGACAGCGCAAGATCGATCGGAGTGGAGATATTTGGCCTAGGTCCAGCTATGGGCGTTTATTAGCTGATGATGGTGATGACTTAAGATAGGTTGATTGTTTGTTATACTTGTGTAAGAGAGTGTAAGGGGTTTTACGACACATCTCACAGAACCCAAGCAAAACTCACGAGCTCGTGGTGTACCTTCCTAATTAACAGACGGGGCTGCGAAGCTTTGGCTCGCCATAACCTGCACTGGGTCAGTGTGATGGGAGATAACCCAAGTCACTAATAAGGGAAGCTTACGTCCAGCCGTGGAGTTCTATTAGCTAATGATGATGGTGTAATAACTGAATCTTTACTTTTACAAATTTATCCGAAGCCAACTCCTCGGCAGCTCATCATTTCCACTAAGGCTGTAGCGCCCGCCTGTATGCACTTCCATTTGTTTATTTCCACCGCGTGCCGTCTCCGAGCTGATAACTTAGTAATTTCTGTTTGTTTGCCAATTTGGAGCGTCTGCTCCTCCGGCAAGTTCCACTGGAAGCTGGCTTCGGGTTTTTAAAATGTTTCAGCTGTGCTGTTTATTGGTTCGTAGAGCAAAATTTACTTTGTAACTTCGGTTCAGTGTGGGAACTGTTATTTTTTTATTACTCCTTGACTATGTGATTTATTTATTTACCTTTCTACTTTTCCCTGATATTATTATTCAGAACTTTTTTAACCTTTTATTCACATATAACATTTACGCTATCTTATCATCTATCATTACAAGACTTGTACACATACATATGTGTATTATATGTGACTGTAGGTTAATTCCAAACTTCATTTAATGATAAAACAGGCATAAAAGGTCTATACGAAAATATTAAACCATGTTTTTTTTTTTCTATTGAACAAGACGAAGAGATCTTCAAGGCGTTCACCTGATGGTAAGTGTTACGGCCTGATATCGCAGTGCTGATTGAGATTGTATTCACAACACTACAATGTGCTCGTTCATTTGAGACAAGGTGTTGTCTCGTCACCCAAGTAATTTTACTAGCATACCGTACTATATTATATACTATACTATATACCATGTATTCGGCAGGGTTGTTATCGCGTAGCTGAACAGCTTCAGCTATCTTCTTAACGTCAGTGTTCGGTACACCAATCCTGAATAATCCGAGTTCGGTAACCATATCAACCTCCACAGTTGGAACTCCAGTGGAATCAAAAACTTGCCGAGCAAGTAACATTTTAATCGGCATTCTTGAAATTAAAATAAAATCTCCTGTCGGAAAACTTCTCTAAAAATTCTTAGACAAATCAAAATTAAATACTAAAAAAAAAAAAATAATTATATACAGAGTAATGTTTCCACATTACTATTTGGTGATAGTAATAGGCGGTCTGTAGGAATAGCGAGTTATCACCGGTGCAGAGACCCACTACTAGTATGTATGTAAACTTAATGAAATGTTTATATAGTTCATAAATAACACTTTGAGTTGATGAATTGCCGGCTGTATGAATGTGTAAGGGATGTATGAGTGAGAGGGCGCATTACCCCGAAGCGGCCGAAAGTAGTTTCAAGTAGAACAACTTAAATAATTCCAGCATCATGCGCAACATTAAATGCACCGCGCGTCGTCACCCTGAGACACAGCACACAGACACTTTTCACTTATATTAACTTGAAATTTAATTAATGCGATGTTAGACACAATCTAAGTTGAAGCGTCGCGTTGAGCGTTGAAATCTAAATTAGTAAACTTTGAGCAATTTCGGCGGCAGGTTAGGCGCTCGCGGGGCGCACCTTCACAGCCGTCTTCAGATCAGGACACAGGATTTCAATTAGCGGCTCCGGCGTCAGCAGCTCCTCGCTGCACCTGCTGGATGACGTCACTACTTTATTGTAATAAACTCACAATGAAAAGGTTTGTTTTGAACATAAACAGAACTACTACATCCAACCATTACAATAACAATTTCAAACCTCGCCAGGGCTCACATGTGATTTGGACATTATTTTAAAGCCTCGTTTCGAAATATCTAATTCGTACTAAAATTCTGTTTATAGTGATCACTAAAAGTTGAGTGTTATATTAATAACGCCAGTGTTGAACATACCGGGAGCGGACCGGATCCGCGGCCGTGGGTGTGATTTCTAGTTTAGACAAACATTTGTGTATTGGGCCTATATTTGCTTTAATGGTGTGTAGCTTACGTGTGAACATAAACTTAAGATGTTACTATTCATTTCAAGTATACTTCAATTGTGTAAGGTTAAGTTACAACGCGTCTCCTATGAGTTGAAGCAGGGGCTACGAGGAGGTGTTTGGTTGGCGATGTTTTTTCAAACTTACCCGGATATTTAATATTCTCTATTGTAAATATGCAGTGTTGTGTTCCGGTTGTTAATTCATTCGGTTCAAGGTGTTAGCGAAGCATCAGATTCTTTATTGTTATTAATTAACATAATGTAAAGTTGTCAATATATGTTACCGGACCTCGTAGTATGCACCTTCTTATAGATTATCCAAAGTATTCAAGATACGATATAGAGATGAGAATGGACAAGAATATAAGTAAAGAGAATCTAAGCGAAATAATAATGTCGCATAATAAAGAAGTACTTTTAAAATTTATTGCAAATATTACACAGGATACTGTTAAAAGAAATAAATATAATTAGCAAGTAATATACATTTATCGGCTTTTGTGATTAGTTGATAACAATTATAAAAACATATAAGTATTTTATAAGCAAACAAGGTCTCCGACTATAGTCCAAGGAATAAAAGAGTATATTCAAATAAAAAAAGGATCTCGTGGAAGATAAGTTCAGTTCAAAAGACAAAAAATAAAAAAGAAAGTGTGATAATTATAAATGAATTGTTATTGGTTATTTCGTTTACATCGCTTTGAAAGCCTTAAGCTCTGTTAGATGGCGGTTCGCGGAGTACTGGTGGAGTGGTGGTGATGTGGTGGGATTGGGGTCTTGGAGCCGCAGCCGCACAAAAAATAACTTAATGATACGGTTACATTAAGCAAGATTGATGGAGTTGGACCCTACGGCAGATTACCCGCTTCTTATGTAGAAATATTAGAGGTGATGTGAACTACACCTGGTTCCACATCCAGCGCAGTCGCGGCTTGAACTCGGGATGCTGCATGTTGCAGCTGTTCGTAAGCTGGAGTTTGTGTGAAATATAGCTAGTTACGTCTATGGCAGTGTGCTTACTGTTTGTTGTGATAGGTGAAGACATCTCCTCGAGGAGGACGATAGCTGGACGTCTTCAGCCGTCGTGTTGGTATATGCGCAGGAGTTGGGCACAGGCTATGTCAGCATAGCATTAGAGAGGCTGCGGTTGTGTTCCGAACGGAGATCCCGTGACCTCTCCAAACGCTGAGGTCGACCACCGTGGGGGGTTTTAGTGGCTAAAAATTTCCACATAACCTTGAGCTCCCTCCACAAGGCAAGGTATCTTTTCGGAGATTTGCCTTCAAAAAAAAAGGTGAAGATATATTTCAACCCAAAGTCAGGTCCTCAGCAGTTTGGACAAGAGATACTTTATTTATATTTGCCAATACTTAAGTACATATAATGTGAGCTTCGATTTGTTAATTCAATAACTTCACTCATCATCATTATAAGCTGATCGGTCAACGTTGGATATATGCGTCCATTAAAGATCTCCATTCTAAGCAGAGATTCGTAAGAGGGGATTTGGGCCATCTCCTACCATACTGGCCCAACGTGGAGGAGAGACGAGTATCGTCTGTTGATCAGTTGAACCACGAGCAGGTGAGGTTGGCTTTGTTCTAGTGATTGTTGAATCGGATAATTTAAACCCGTATAACTTTACAACATTGGCATTAATATTCTTTGGTGTAGACAGCAGATAGAAAGATATGCATAAACTCGTTACCTACCGTTTTTTAGTCGGTTAATTAAACCGGCAGATCGCTATGCGCCCGCGCACCTTTCTTACCCTCCCCTCCTCTCGTGTTTCCGTTCGCTGGCATTTGTCTTCAACATTACGGATGCTAAGTTATTGACTTACTTAACTCGCGTTAAGTAGCGTTTAAGTGAGTTCATGTAAATTTTATCGCCGCTCCGTTACACCATAACTTTTTGCGTGTTCATATAAGTTTATTAATGCAAATCGCAAAGTGCACCTTAAATATTTTTATTTGCCTCTTACATAAAAGACATGGTACATTTTTATTATACTCACAACTTTATTTGTATTTCAAAATGTATACTTTCGTATAGGAGTCTTACTGTGATTCAGTTGAGCAAACCTCCAAAACGGTTAGATCTGATTGTGTCGCATCGGAGCTTTCTCTAAGTAATATTAGAAAAATATCTATACGTATAATCTGTCCCGTTTTATCGAAAAAACCTTTATGATCCTTGGAACTTTACAATATCAAATCAGTTCCGAAAGCAGTTCTTGAAAAGTATACTGTAGCTTTTATATATAAACAACGTGTTAAGTATATAGGAGTGTGGTCTATGATGTATGGAGTCGGCTGGCTTTATAACGCACTCGTTCCCGTTGTACCCTGGCCCTGTCCCGGCCTTACCCCGTCCCTGTCCGGGTTCATTAACATTTCACGGCATGTGTCGGCATGAATATTTCGCTTTGATTAATTTGTTCTCGCACCGGGCCGGCGGTACGCGAACCTCTTTATTAGCCCCGCAGCACGAGCACTGTATTACTTAAGATTAACTTAACATTCGCTTGATTGTTTCGAAACGCCCGGGATTACCGCCACCACCTCCCACCCTCCCACCTACAAATGTGCAAACGTTAATAACTTATACACATAATTTCACGAATACTTGAACTTATTAATATTATACAATTATTAAACATTTTTCTTATCGAAATGTTTGTACTTAAACTGTAATACAAAGACAATAAACAAAAATGTATTGAATTTTTTTGGCATATCTTTTTCGGTTTATAAATAGTGATTTTGATAAGTTATTTTACTTACTTAAACGTCAGATCACAGAACATTTAAAAAATCTCTTTTTGGAGGAGAGGAGGAGTCATATTTATGTGGGATTTATATTAACTAAGACCTTTTCGCTGGTTATTATAGGTTCATCAAAGAAAGCCTTGGGATCTCCTACGGAATTCATCGCTTACTCCTTGATGTTGAGCACATCCTAAGAAGAGCTGTAACCCTCTTAAGTTGCGATAAGAAAACCACTTGGTACTTGCCGATCACACCGGGCTCCGACCCTCAAAACCCGGTAACCCAAATACCCTTTTAGTCCCCTTCTACAATAGGCAGGGCTTACTTTAGTGCTACTCTTTATAGCCTGAAACTATTTAATCTAAACTACCCCTATACTTCGAGAGTGATGTTTTTTTATCTTAAATATAATCCTCTATCTACTACGGTGTTTAAGATGTCGTTAAAATCGTATAATGTTTCTGTATATCGCCGAGCGCAATAGAGTACTGCGTAAACATACCAAATAGCGTGATATTTATGAAGGCAGCCCGCTGCCGGAACAGCCCCTCGTCCATTAGGTGGCAGCCTACTTCTGCACATTATGTGTGTCGGTGGCGAGATAAAACACGGCGCGATCACTAAAACATAATAGTGGGCGGCCGTTACATTAAAGCGCACACCATTTGTCTGCCCGCAAACAGCTGTAAATAATTGCGACGATTTTTCATCCGGCGAGAAGCCAACTCCCTTCCTCTCCCAAACCCTCCCTCTCCCCTCCGTCGCGTCATAACACCCGGACGGATGATCCGGTCGCTGCTCTATCTACCTCTCAATCGTTTATCATAATTAGTTCACCATCACCATCGCGTACGCTTCGCCAACACCACATCTGTAATTAGACTATTGACTGCACACACCATCTACTGAGAGATTTTTACTGGGAATCGAAATCGGAGTCGCTGATGGTTAAGGCCAAAAGATACGTGTACAGACCTGACCATATTTCTGTTATTTTCTACAGAACTTGTTCTCCAAATCATACTATCTATTCGTCACCGCTGAGCTGACTCCTACCACCGAAGATAATCAAATTCAATTAGGCAATCTGATCTTCGCAAGGCGAGTGGCAACTGGGTGCATATACCCGAAGATACGGCTAATTGGTGTTCTGTAGGAGAGGCATAAGTCCAGCAGTGAACTGCCACAGTCTGTTGATAATGATGATGATGATGAATCTGCTGTGAGCTTGTCGTAACGTAGTATAAATGTATTACCTAAATTAATGTCCTACCACAAACTGGCTAAGGTGAGCTTAGCTGCTGTGTTCAACAAACGAGGTAGTAAGTAACTTTGGTCTGATCTATATGTATGTTGTATTAAGTACGAATCAAGTTATCTACTTGCGAGTGATAGCTGGAGACAGCCACAAAAAATCCTCCATCATATACTAATGAATTATTCTGTAGTTTTTATTTACTAGCTTTAAAAGCTCTCCCCCGACTCTTGATCCTTAACCTTTGCAGCTGACTCCGCAATTGAATCCTTCCAAACATTTGTCAGCGTCAGTTTTAGTGTGAAGGAAACACTTCATTAAATTTGCTTATAAAAAAAAACAATAACTAAGTTATTTAAGTCAGCACCGTGCCGGCCCCCGCGCCCACTCGCCGCCGGATACACTGTTACTGATTTCCCTTCAGATACAATTTGAAAAATAGTCGACTATTGTAATACCGCATTGAATCAAAACGGTACATATTTAGTATGTCATTGTTATTGTTGTTTGTATCATTAATTAATGTTTCTTTGTTGTTGTCTGCTTCAAGTTAACCTCGATCTCAAATGATGTTAAGTGAAAATCGCTGGAGGTCTCAAGGCAGCACTCGCAGGCTTCTTTAGTTCAGCCGAAAAACAGTACTACATCTAATTAAGGATGCTATAAGCCAATAAAGTTACTAGGGTAACGAGACTTAACACTTTACATCTCAAGGTGAGCGATATGTGGTGCTGTTTATACCATTTTTACCAATATATTATGAGTTTATTTATTTATTTTGCGGAAGACCAACAGCCGTTGACACAAAATAGGTATATTATTAAACAATTAAAAATAGCCAAACGGTATTCACAAATAAAAGGCATATTAGGTAAATATTAAAGCGCGAACAGAACAAAGGAAAGACAAAAAAATCTAACAGAAATAAAGTTGCAAAAGCACAATGAGAAGAGTTTCACTTAGTTTAATTCTTACAGTTGCTACTAATGAAATAAGTTAGTATATAACTATCAATGAAGTGATTTTTTTATAAAAAAATATCAATTATGCTGTATCAGAATATTGATAATGAAATACTGTCAATATGTTTGTATGCAATGAATCTGAGAAAGAAGCTTTGCGGTTAAAAAACCCTCTGGTTGTATACTAAATTTAAATAGTACTAAAAGCTAGTACAGGTCACTGTCTAACCATCACCTAAGATTTTAGGAGAAGGAGGTAAACTTTGCATCAGGAACACTGTCCCAGTCAACGAACTTTTTTTTTTTATGATTTCCTTTCGTGTTATGGGTAAGGGTCTGTGGGTTTCTTTTATTTATTAAATTTCTTTCTTTATTTATTTCCTGCTTTCCAAAGTTCTTCTTTTCACTCTACAATATCTTTCTTCCATACTTTTCATTTCTCTTTCATGCATCACCTCTCATACCAAAAACCGCCTCATCTTTACAATTTTTATAGTTTTTGTCATGTTTCTTTTACATTTCTTTCTTAATTATTTATTTTTACACTTTCTTATCTATTTATCCATTTCCATACATTTTTACATTTTTGTTTTTTTTTACAATGTTTCCATACTCTTATTATTATTATTACACTTTTGTTCTGAGCTCTTATTTCCTGTTTATGCCTATTTGCTTTCAGTTTTATTAGAGTCTATCAATCTCTGAATAATCTCTTTAGCAAACTTGATAAAGATGGGGCGATTCTTGCCATCACTCATCAGAGAGGCGATGCTACCTACACTGATCTTCTCGCCAAGCTCAATCTCGGCTCCAGCTCTTTTTCCGCAAAATAAGGGAGAGGAAGTCAATATGTGCACGACGGTCTGGTCCTTCGCCGGGTCACAGAAGCACGAGGGATTGTCCTAACACTTGAAGCCAACTAACCTTTCGGAGACGTCGGTTGGTTGCGATTATTAAGGACTCATGTAAAATGTTTATGGTATATCAGTTAACTCATAAGGTAACTGGCCGAACATTGTGCACCATCAAACTCAGCAGCAACAGGTCTAAGTGATGTAGTGAGACTATTAGTTATATGTTTAAAAGAAATCGACACGGAGTTAGTTTCCTTCTCCGCTTCCTCTTGTGATCCTGATTATCTTTTAAAGAATATTCTTTTGGTTTCTACTTCCAATTTGACTTTGACTTAAAGTTCATTAAATAATAACTATTAATATCACTTAAACTATATCTTAAGCTAACTTAATTTAAAATTTAAGTATGTATAAGGACTTTACTGTTCTAACAAATTGTGTATTGTGATAGAGAAATAAACTGAACAACTTTAACAATGTGCACTTATAAGTAGTGTAGCACACAATTTGTTTACTATGGTATAACTTATTGACTATTCTTAATTATCTCAGTAAACTTATCATTACTGGTAACAGTGAGACGGTGCGGTGCACTCCTAACGTCTCAACTAAATCCGTTTTAATTTAGATGCGAGTAACTTCCATTACTTAGAAGCCCCTTAACCGGTTTAAACTGCATCTTAACCGGTTTAAAGTGGACATTAATTGTGAATTAGAGTGGTGGTACAGAATTACAGCTATTTGTTACCGTTTAGCTGTTTCGGTGATTTGTTACCGTAACAGGGTGGAGTTCTGTTGTCTTCAATTAGTTGGATCTTAGTAAACGCGTACTGTTCTCTATTATTTCCTTTGAATCATTCCTTTTTTCGTTTTTTGTAAATGTTTCATTCTGTTACCACTATATAAACGTCGTAATTTATTAATATGAAATATAAGTATTATTTAATAGGTTTTTATTAGTATATTTTGTTGAGCGTTGCGCCGCCGTGAAGTAATTTTATAACAGGCAGGAGAACCGACAACTCAAACGCTGAACTCAAACAATCAGTTAATGAGAGTAGTAACTAGCGAGTGCCGGCGGCGGACGCTCCATTTGCTGTGTACACATTAAACGACACTGAAAACTTTAACCAGATGCCGTCCCTCCACCCTCCACTCTCAGCAGCAGTAAAGCGGAGCAGCACGCGCCCAAACAAAGCATCCAATCAGGCCGTTTTGTTTTGCTCTTCGCACTTACTAAGCGAGACTCCGCGGTAAATTAAATCGTTGCAACTGATACGGATTGTGGACTGTTGTTCCCAAGGACAAGGGGGAGGGGAGACACACGGACACAGACACAAACTCAGAAAGACATGGTGCTACTAACGCACGCGCCGTACAATTTGTCTGGAAACATGAAAACCAGTTCAGGTCGAAGTTGTAAGAGTACCATGTTGCTGGTTAAGATAATCCTGTCAATATTTCTCCAGCAGACAGCACCAACAAACATGTCTATTCAAATCTACCAGCACTTTACCGTTGAGTAATTTCAATGTAAATTAAAAAGAGAAGGTAAAATTTACATCCATCCGCGGTCAATTAACGGATTAATTACAGCACATAACCTGCAGGATACTGAAATTCCAGAGATTCTTTTTCATCATTCAGTTAAAATATTAACTAGGTAGGTACTAACGCAGCTCCTATTCCTACCGCCAAATAGTAATGTGGATTACCGTGTTGTGAAGGATGCTGTATGCTGGTGAAATTACTGTGGTAATAAGACATATGTCTCAATGCGATGAATACAATGTGGTGCTGTTATACCATTTTAACCAACGCAATGTTAAGTGCGAGTGTATCACTTAGCATCAGGTGAACGCATTGGGAGTCTAATAGACTCGTTGTATTATACAGATTTAGGTTTCAGTGTTACCTATAGTCATTTTAATTTGTTACGAACTTGACGAATAAGACGTTTACCTGATATTAAGTGATACGCTTGCACATATGACGTTGGTTAAGATTGTATACAAAACACCACATTGCGCTCGTCGTATTGATACGTAAGTTAACCCTCGTTACCGCAGTAATTTCACTAGCATACATCATCCTTTAAACTGTTACACAGTAATGCCTGTAGTACTGTTTATCGGCTGCAGTAGAAGCTGCAGCGGTCAGCAATAGACCTACCACCAGTTATAGATAGATCATCACTTAGTAAGTTATCGTCTGCAGTTTAAATAACCTTCTTGTTTCTAACACTAAGTAATCGTAATAGCCTAGTGGTTTGAATGCCGACCATCCATTCCGAAGGTACCAGGTTCGAATCCTGCCTGCACCAATGAATTGTTTAATTTATATGCAGTTAGTATAACAACTAATACCACGTGTTTTAAGACATGTGTCAAATCAAATGGCTGTAGTCATAAAAAAACTCACTATAGCAACCTAGTTAGCAATTCAATAAATAAACTTAGATTGTTTCTGTTACTTAATTCCTTTTCTAGTTATATTGTAATATAAAAACTACTTCAGCTCTTTTCTAGTTTTATTATCAACCAAAGCGTATAAACATTTTATTGTAACATTAAAGTAACTGCAACTTACAATCTAATGTAACTTCGTTGTGTAAGCGTATCATCATCATTATAGTAAATTGTTTAAAGTAAGTGATGATTTGTTTCATTACAAATACACAAGTTCACAATTTTTTTATTTGCATTCCTCTTACGTGTAATTCTTTTGTTTTCCCACTTTCACATTTTTCCTAAGTTGTCTTTCTTTTCGTTCTGCATCTACTATTGTTCGGGATAGGTA
The DNA here is from genome assembly GCA_018246255.1 of Pachliopta kotzebuea. NCBI lineage: Eukaryota > Metazoa > Arthropoda > Insecta > Lepidoptera > Papilionidae > Pachliopta > Pachliopta kotzebuea. Next base: position 108 of record DWLS01003258.1, on the reverse strand, counting down.
CATCCATATGGCGGTAGTTGCACCCATATTCTTATTCTCTTCTCCTCGCATCAGCGGGTAATGGTAAAACACTCTCGCCAATCAGACGGCCGTATGGGCTGGTGCGGG
>DWLS01003257.1:0-16150 GCA_018246255.1 Pachliopta kotzebuea | reverse complement strand
ACCTGAAAAATGGCAACAAATGATACAATAAAACAAAACTAAGTATTTTTGACGTAAAATATCATAATAAGGTTTATAGTTCTGCCAGTAATCATTTTACCCAAGTAAATATAATGTAATAATGTATAATTACTTATATCACAAAGTAACGCGAGGTTACTGAAAATGATCGTTTCGTCAATGTGTTTCGCTGTAAATTATTTAAAATCTTATCTACAACTTGTTATATATGCCTGCAATAAATAACAAAGCTTACTTTAAGAATTCAGTCACTTTCTTTATATAAATTTAGGTTAAAATTTAGTTCAAAAACTAATTTTAGCCGCATTGCGACAACTGTTACTCACAGTAATCGTACGTTTCTACAACTAAATACAAAGGATGAAGCAATTTCAGTCTCTCACAATTTCCGTCAATTAATTTCTAAAATTAACAGTCCGAAGGCCTTTTCTTTTGGAAGCATTGTAAACTTTTACAGCGCTACAGAATTTTGAGCACTTTGCTTAAATTTTGTTAAGGCTTTTATGAATTTTACTTCAATAATGCTATTTTAAAGATTTTGTAGTTAACAGAAAGATATACTAAATTCTCTACAAAAAGATAGTAGTCAGTTTAAAATTTTTGATATGCATATAACATGCATTGTATGCTCAAAGGAAAATTTCACTTGTCATGAACTTGCTCTGTTCTATGTATGTATATATTGTACAAGTGATACTGGATTACACAATCCTCGCACGCTGTTAGTCACACCTGTTATACTTTAACCAGTACTGCGTTTTTATTAATAGCCTACAAAAATAATTAAAGAAAAGGTTAAATATAAACCAACGTTGAAAGTTGTGGAAAAAACTGCTTAAAAAAGCATGTAGGTCAAGTGTTTTGTTGCTAGCGAAGTCGTTTGCATTCATTTTCGCCTCCTCATCATCCTAACGAATACGATCTCTTTGTAAGAGACTCGTTTGTTCATCGCTGTAAAATATATATAAATAGATCTAAGACATTTAAAAATTGAGGAAATTAAATAACAAATATTTATAAAGAATATTAATAATTTCAAGTTTTATGTTAAGTAAAAGAGGCATCTAATTAGTGCTTAGTAATATGCGCCAAACATCAACGCTTGTTAATCCTCCTTGTTGGAACAAATACGGGATAATGATGAAATAAAAAACTTTATAGGCATCGTTTCAAAATTAATTTATTCATTATAAATAATATTTAAAAACTTTCGCTACGAAGTAAAATAAATACCTTGCTAATAAATTTGAATCCGTCATTGCTTATCACGATGACCTTAAAAAATAAATATTAAACGGTCGTTCTGGCTCGTTTATCTACGTCCATCCGTCGTTCACAGATACAAATCGAGCACTCATAAATTTGCGATTAACTGATACAGAAGAAGGGCAAGGCTGTTAAAAGGTCAAACTTCACCTGACCAGTCGGTCATCTTTTATGGTAGGCGTTTCCTTTCAAGATAACGATTAATAAAGTTAGTAAAAATAAAAGCAACACAGGCTGGAATATGTAATAGGGTTTAAAAACGTTTTGTCTTTCTTTTGTTAAGACATCAGATTTCATAGTGATCTTAGTTAAAGCCTTGCCATAGTTTTTTCAGATGGTGTCCACTAAACATGAGCTCGCCCAGAATACTCTTGCTGTAATATATTGAGAGCCGGGACATTTATTTGATATTGATGATTAAGTGACATCTCAATTTAACCATAACGTTTAATGCTAAAGATCTCGGAAAAGCGGCAGTTTCATATCCACTGAGCTTTAACATCTGGTAAAGAATATCGTAAGAAAATACGACATGATCCTAAGAAACCAGTTTTGGGTACTTGGCAGGGTCGTGGATAAACAGCTTTGACTCTTTCCTTTTAAAGAAAGCTCCAAAACCATCTGTGGGTACTTTAATTTACGTAATTTAATTGAGTTAAAACCTATTATTTTGGTATTTGATTGATAAATTTCATTTATTACTACAGATTTCTCAACTTTTAGAATTAATTTGACCCAGGCCAATACCCATAACAACTTTAATGAATGCCTGATGCTTCATAAAGAGTAAAATTGTGAATCTCAAGGGGCAACCTGGTAATGAATACGTGCACAGTTTTACGATTTCGTTAACAAGTTTTCTGAATTTAATTCCATTTTTGAGGGCATTGACAGTAATTTATATTAAATAAAAAATACACAACTGAAAAGTTTCTTCAATAATTAGAATTTTAAGATATCCTCTAGCGATTTTTAGCGTATGGAGAATGATATAGGATAAACCGACAAGCAAGGATAATTCATCAATATATGAGCTTGAATTCACCATAACCTAAACCTGGTATTATGTTAATAGTGAGATAGTAATTAAAGGAAGAATTTATTAAATAAATATATTCTTTTTCTTATACCTTAAATTTTTTGTTATTTATAGTTCCTTCATCAAATGTTACATTTTTATTAAGATTACTTTTTGTTCTGATGTTTTTTTTGTTTGTATGTTGATTGTACCTATTTATCTTGGGTTCATTCATTGGGATTGTTCATAGTTGTGGTCTTTTTCTAACACGTACTATTTATTGGTGATAATTTATAAATGGCTCTTGACTTTATTCAATGTTACAAATTAATGTTACACAGGTGGCCCATACAAAATTCTGAAACTTGGGCAACCCATAACTCGCGAACCCGCCTATATACCAAAAAAATTCCAACGGCTCTGATGTTGTCTAAGCGAGATCTGTCTGTATGTCAAATGTCAAGCCTACCCCTTATAGTCCTCGAGATTGAAAATTGTTGACGGACAGACGGGCGGACGGACGTTGTCGTTTAAATAAGGATGTAATAGCCGTAAGTTGTCCTTTAAATAAATAGACAGTCCATTTAATGTTCTCACTATTGGAATCGAGGCCGTCACTCGCAAGGAGAGGCATCCACCAGGCTGGGCAATTACTATGATTACGGAAGCTGTTGTTGGTATGTCAGTTTCTTCATGATGTTTTTTTACAGAAACTCAAGTACTGTGGGGCTGCAATCCAACCCTCTTTTAGACCTGTAGCGTGTACTGCCATATAATCTGAGCTATAACGGCACTAAAATAGCAATTTGGCGATGTAGCTAATGAATTTACTGGCGTAACGAGACTAACGTCTTATATCTTGAGGCTACGAGAGTAATATGGTGCAGTGAATATAATCTATCACTAGCGCGGAGTTGTTATAGGCAAGCGTATCACTTTCCATCGGGTGAACGTCTAGCTTGTGTTGTCGCCTCGTTAAATAAAAATGTAGTAAAATGATATAATTTCAAAAGTATTTCGTCGGTCGGTTTGTTCGTATGTTGTAAGGAAGACAAGATTTTAGGATAACGTGACGATTACGCGACGATTACGGAAAGAATACGCAACGCACGCTCGGTATAGTATTACGGCTTAATGTTTGCAAGTGCATTATACTCGCAACAACTCGTACCTTTCACGTATATTCACATAGCAATGAGTGTTTTTTAAACACTATTTAATTATGTTATAAATAACAACTTAAAATGCCTTTTACATGATTAACAAATATAATTAATTTTACCTTTATGGTTAAGATATAATTGAAAGGTTTTACGGGACCTATCTCTTTAGTAATATTATTGAAATCGTGAACAGGTAGCGTTATTCTATAAATGGAAACTCTTCGGGCGCAGTGAACATTTGTAGTCAGAAGTAAATTGGTCAACAGGCTGATTTATTACGAAAATTAAATTAACGCTTAATTTAAGGGAAGTCGAAAAGGTTAACGAACGCATGTTTACCCAATTACAAAATAAAACAAACAAAATCAAAGCTGTTAGCTCGAGGCTCAGTGAATTTTTAAATACATACTGAACAATAGCTAAAATTGTATCAAATTTATTTTTTCCATGACGATGAGTACAGTTGTAAATGTAAATACACTTCGTTCTATTGGATTCGGAGAGATGGGTTCGATCCTCTAGAGCATCAGTTGAAGGAAAGCATTTTGAATAAGCCGACATCTAAGAATACAATTTTCAATTTTAAACCAACTTAATATAGTACGGTTTTGACTCTCTAAGTAAGAAAGATCGATTTATATCATTGTAAATAAAGAATTCTTTATATGATAAAACATATTATTTACATACTTCGATACATTACTCTCTAGTTAAGTAGGTTAATAGCGCTGGACGCTATGCAATGATTAATCGAATGTGCGGTTATTCATTTGATTATATGTAATAAGTACCAATCACAAATGTAAAACAGATATACGAATGGTCATACACTGAAAATAGGTTTTAATTAAAAAAAATCACTTCCAATAAACAGGTTTTCGTCAACTAATAAACGAAGAATCATTGTACGTACATTGTTTTTGCTCTAGATTTAACAATTTTTATCGCTAAACATATCAATTATAACAAAATGAGTTATTACAAAAATTGTGTTATACAAAATAGAAGCTATCTGCTGACTGATTCATTTATGAAGTTATAAACTTAGTTTTTATAAAAGTTATATATCAGGATTATGTGTAATTAAAGGTAAACAAATTCTGTTATCCTCATAAGATGATCGACGTTGGTAATTGGGAAAATTTAGTAAATAAACACCCTGTCTAAATATATAAAGATAACAGTATGGAAAGAATAGATACATAATTTCAATCTCTAATATCTATTTATATTTTACATCAGAATGAATTTATAATCATTAAAATTTTATACTCTGATATAATGATAATTAAAGTTTACGCCACATTTGTCATGTTAATTTCTTTTCGCTTGTTATTTTGAAGTCTATTACAGCCGGTGTCTTGAGTGTTGCCAGCATTTTAATTCAGTTGGTAAGTTGAAATTTTGATTGCAGCTTAAATTAAAGAAGGTCTACATCGTTTTCTCTTTGATTCGACGTCTACAGTAATTGCGAGTGTTCCGCCATTGCGAATCACGCGAACCGTTTGTATAGTTTGATACTGTTGATAATCCTGTTTGATATGCGGCAAGGATTTTAAAAACGAAAATTTGTATGTAATTTTAGCTATTTTTAGACGTCTACCAAGCTTAGTAACGAAGCAACGAATTAAAAATTAGACTGCCTCGTGTTTCATCGCTTAACTGTCTGGGGAAATCTACGGTAAAGGCTAATTCATAGGTAGTTTAGCGATGCTAGGTATCGTATAAGTTGTGTGTGCAATCTTTTAACGCGTGTCAGCGGTAAAGCTATATTACAAAAGTACCTACGTGGTCCCAGTAATCTGTGATACTCCTAGTGATATAGTAGCGGTGTGATGACATTAACTGAGAGGAGAAGCTGCGAAGTTTTCTACCGGATATCGTGACAATATCTAATAATTATAATCGTAATATCTTTAGTCTATGAGAATCATTCGAAAGCATTTAGCACTTCCTGTATTTCACTCAAAGAATACGGCAAGTGCTTGAGTCACTTGTGTTATGCTTGGACTGCGGAGTTACGTTAGCGTGATTACCGCAAACATACGATCTTTTTTACCATTTTTATTACCATGTAGTAAAATATATAATAAATTTACTGATGGTAGGTTTCTGTTGCTGAAGACTGTTTACACACTGCTGTTTACTTCTGAAGTTAAACAGCAGTGTGCAAACATTACAGTGTTCCGGTTTGAAGGGCCTTGTAAGCTAATGAAAATACTGGGATAACGAGACTTATGGGTAATCTCACGTCTTTAAGCGACGAGCGCAATGTGGTGCAGTCATCTTAACCAACGCCACTTTCTTATGTTTAAGGGTATCACTTACGTATTGCTTGTCTCATTGCGTCGTAGAATAAAAATAAATTAGATTTAACATAAATTATGATCTCCATATTTTTAACCTAAGTAATAGGAATAACAGGATTTTACTATTTGGACGAAATGCAATATTTTGTGGTAACAAACGCAGTTATCTTTTCTACGACAAAATCTTCTCCCAGTACCATTTTGTTATTTATTTAACATTCGGTAAATGGTTTAATTATCTTTTCATAAATTTTAAATAAAGATTTCCACTTGCATATTCACGGTGCCCTTCTGAACTTCCGTTTGTAATTAATAAAACGACGTTGAACCAAAACAACACAAACAAGAACTCCTGAACCGTAGCAAGGAAATTCTATTATTCCAGTAGCGAGACTTTTTAACGCTCAATTCAAATGTTAAACTGTTCTATAACCGCATTTATATTTCTATATATCTCTTTGTTGCTTTATTACATTACATTGTTAGATCTTTGCTTACATGACAATATTTTTTTAAACAAAAATTTTAGCTAATAACGATAGCTTAAACTTATGTGACAGCTGTCAGTTTATTTTTTCAAAAACCTTTTCTTTTGGATATCTTAAAATTGATCACAGTTAGATTTCCCCTGTATATTTTTTGGAGATGATGTATATTTTACTATAACTATAGTAAGCATGTCAATTTCTATACCGTACTGTTTTCTTGAAGTTAAGCTAAAAAATTAGGGATAACTTGGTTAAAACGATATATATGTGAAAAATAACTATGGCACACAAAGATTGGAAGACGCATGGGTTTGATGCTTATTGAATTATAGTATTGAGTTCCATTAAAGGATAATGTACGTAAAACAAAAATCTGTTACATGGCTTTCTCCTATATTAATGGATAATTAACAAAAGCAGTCTTACATTTAAACTACAAATTTGATGTCGGAGACAGGCGTGCAAGCCAGGATACGCTGTGCTTAGCAACTCCCTCTCTTGGGAAGTGGTTATGTACGAGTAAATAGGCGTTTGTTGGAGCGTGTGTATTATATGATGTATGTTATAGTATCGGTTCTTTTTTTTTCACTTTTTCAATAAATCAAACCGAGACATTCCAAGAACTACAACGTTTTCACGACTTCTGACAAACAGCACTTTGTCAGCGAAGTGAATAAATGTGTTGATTCTGTCCTTGTCAAAAAAGTAAAACATTTATGTATATACATGCTCTATTAATATGCGTAATGTTCGCATACAGCAGCTGTTATAATAACATTACTATATACCTTTATATATAAGTAAGCACTGAAGAGGATGAATTATAGCATTCTATAATCATAACAAATTTTACTACACGTAACAGGTTTTATGTTAATGTATATTTAAGATCTTTTTTCAGACTTAAACCGATGTGAATTAAAAGCCTTGCACATATACATGGTGTATGCTGTTTTATAGGCATCATAAAATAATATATTCATAAATGTGAACTCGTGTTTATTATGTACGGGAACGTGTTGTGAAAAACGGGTCGGTGAAATGTATTCATCACTGGGTATGATTCGGGTGTTTCTGTTAACACTTGTATAATGGTTTTGTACGGGAACAGCAATCATAATATTGTAAAGAAGCAACATTGTGTTGTTCTTAACTGCTCTTAAATATCGCTGAAGTTTTTTTTTCATAAAATTTGTTAAGACACAGAATTAATAAATACTCCTATGGAAGAAACTTAAAATATAATATATTATAGAGATCAACGTCAAAAACAAAATTCCAATAACACTATATTTAATATTAGTATTGCACACACTAAAACTCATTTGCTTTTCCATATTTGTACAGAATCAATTTCGATATAAATGCTTGAAAAAAATCGTCTGAATCCAGGTTTTGTAAGATGTGATCCTTTTTTTATTTTTTTTTAATAGGCAAAGCAGCAAAATTTTCATGGTGTTTACCTGATGGTAAATGATACATTAGTACATAACAATGTGGCGCTAATTAAGATGGTATACAGCAACGCACTGCTTGTGCTCGTCGCTTTGAAACATAAGATGTTAAGTCTCCTAACTCTAGTAATTTGACTAGCTATAATGCCTTTCAAACCGGCACATAGTAATGTTTGCACAGTACTGTTTATCAGCGGTAAAAATAGCTGTAGTGGTAACTACATAGAAGATTTCCGGCAATAAAGATATCACTACAAATGTATAAAATAAAATCTGTATCGAACCTTATTCTAAACGTATATTGATTTTTTAATATAATAAATTGTAAGTGGATTTGTACCATTTAGTGAGTAATTTTGTACAAAAATTGTTTAAAAATAGAAGGCGTAAAAATAACAAATTATTTGCTATTACAAATTTCACGCAACAAAGCCATCCCCTGGGCAATTCGTTTAACTCAACCTCGTTTGGTGTTCATGAAATAAATTAATTTATTTATTAGGAATATTTTACTAATAAAATTTTGTTAAGGGTATCCATTGTAATAACTTAAGTAAGGCAGTTACGTCGTTTTGGGTATAATGATAAATTTAAGTTCCTAAATATAAATACATTATGTTTTGCAGAGGGAATTACTAAGTAGTAAGTAGCAAAATTTTGTTGTAAAGGCTTCGAAATTTGTTATTAAATAACTTTCGTAATATTCGTACTAAAATAATAATTGCCACCAGAGCTAAAATGCTTATTCATTTACACATTGTTGTTAGGTCTCTGTTGCCGGAGACTATCAAGGTAGCTAGCACTGCAGCTACTATTTTTACAGCTAAACAGTAATGTGCAAATTTTACTGTGTTTCAGTTTAAAGGGCGCTGTAAGCTAGTGAAATTATTGGGGTTACGAGACAACACCCTATGTCTCAAGACGACTGCCCAACGTGGTGCTGTGAATACCATCTTAACCAACGCCACATTCTTATGAGTAAGCGTATTATTTACCATCAAGTGAAAATCTTCTCGTCCCTTCACCTTGTTAAATATAAAAAAGTACAACCTAGTTTCTTAGTACTAGAGTTAAGTATTATTTGCCTTCCAGATAACATACAAATGCAAAATAATCTTAACATATATAATATATTGATCTTAATGTATAACATAATTTACGAAAAAACAATATTACGTAGTCACTTTTAGGTTCGGTGAAATTCTCCTTTGTTATCAAAATGTAATATTATTGTGTAAATTTAAATTCCTGATGTATTTCGCGCTTCCTTTCTTTATCCTTACTAACAATTTTTGTCCCTCGCGATGAATTACCATTTTTGAATAAAACGCTGAAAGAGAAAATTTTTCGTTACGGTATATTTTACTTGATATGGGCAAAGCCTTGGGATTATCTTTTAATGTTTACTTTACTCATAGACCAGATTAATGCGTTAACACGTAAGTACCAACGCCTATACGTAAATATCCTTGAATGAAACATAATTTAAAAATTTAAATAAAGTGATATTAAAAATTAAGTATTACTCACACTGACGTAAATATATCAATAAAATTATTTAAATTATAGAGAAATTTATCATTAAAAGTCATTGATACATATTTAAGGTTTAAATGAAGACGATAACACTGAAGACATCTAAACTTTTGTAAATGTTTCTGACTCAATAAAATTTTGTTCTTGGTTAAAATTTTCATAGTTCCATCATCAATGTATTATTTAATAAATAATTGTGTATATTTATTATAAGTTATTTATTTGAATAACAATCACCGCATTAATTTGCGATATCTACCATTATACGTACGACTGCGGATAAGTACTTATTGTTTATTATCTGTTACCGATAAAAATAAAACATTTCAAAAGCAGTTATATTAATGTTTCTTTTACTACTAAAAGACACAGACTTACAATAAATCTATAACAATAATATACTTTTTTCCTTAAACTTACATAACTTTATAATGCGTTGAAAACTGAAGAAAAGGGTTATGGTATAACTTGATTAATCTTTGTTTTAGTTTAAACATACGTAGTGAGAAATATTTGTCGAGCCCAATAAAAGAAAGGAAAACATTTCAAATATCTGTTTGCTCCCAAATTTGTGGAAAAAAGGTCTTAGGTTAAATAAACAAACACATTTCACCCTTTATATGGCAGTATGAACGATAAAGCACGTCTTAAATTATTCAAGTGCCCTTCGGCGTTCCGGAGGGGAAAGTGATAAGATGCATATTTCATGATATAACTTTGAAGATATCATACATCTAGAATTTAGTTTCATTCCATCTGAAAGGCTAACTTTATGAAATGAGGTGGTTCAAAAATTACATTAATGATCAAGCGTATACAACAGTGGTGGCATATACAACGATTAACGATTTTCGCTCCTTTATTTCAATATAATTTCATATACAACAATTTTCTTTGAACAAAACATTTATAATTCATTTCTTTTAAAGATTGAGGAGGCCTATGTTCAGCAATGGACAAGATATCAAAATGATAATTATTTCTTACTTCTTTGACTTTAAGTAAATGAGTCTGAAAACCATTGCTAAGCCTACAATGTTAATAGTAATAGAAGGACAGCTAAGTTCAAGTGGTTGGTGTTATGGAGAGCGGTCACTCACAAGTCAGGATGCCCAACGGATTCATTTACCAAAACAGAGTATAACAGTAATGTTTTTTGGGATTGTCATCCGAAAATTAATTTATACATTACAGTTCATAAAAATTATAAGAATTTTAGAAGTTAATTACAAATTGGAATTGTTCAAAGATTCTCTAACAAACATTAAATATTTAGAGATATATAACAAATAAATAATACACCTAAGGAAAAGCTTAATATTCTGTGCTCGTATAACAAGTATGAATAATACAATTTCATAAAACAATCATAGTTTAACGTTTGAGTAAGATGAAAGAGAAAAGTTGTTGCCACGGAAACAATTGGATTTCATCTGCCCGCTGCAGATGAAGTTAGTTTGTTCCGAGAGCCGCTTTATTAATTAGACGGGGAGCTGGCTGCGAACTAACGCTGTCGTGTGCCGTGTCACGTGAAGAATATATATGAAGAAGGGAGAAATAATTACGAAATTAACGCAAACAAAAGCCTTTCTTTCATCTCTACTTGTTAGCTGGAAAATCGCCGGAAACGTTATTCCTCTGTTACGAATGATAAAGTCCTTGGTTAATTGTAATTATATTAATAGAAAAACTTAGTGATCCTTCTTGAATGTTATAAAACATGAATACTTAATGATTTTTCATATTTATTGTAAACGGTCATTAAAACTGTAGGTAATAAATAATTAAATAAATGCAATGAATTTCCTAAAATTTTGATGTTCTCGGTATCCCGGGATTCATTTACATAGAATGCTAAGCTGGCATAAATTCCTTCTTCTATATCTTCATTTAGATCATAAAGTAAGATTATAACGAAAAATAAATAAAATTCTTAACAAATTCCGAAATCAGATAATGTTTTTATATATAATATTATATATATGTTATATTATAATAGTTATTAATGAAATATGTAATCCGTTTACACATTGTGCAAATAAACACCTCTTCTGCAATTTCTTGTTCCTATCATTTACCCAAATTCTGTACTTGTCCGTACACATAATTTACTTAAAAAGGGTCACAATTCTTTCATTCCTTTTTAATGTGTAGACATAATATTTAGTTGCAATGAATGTACAAACAACCAGACAGTATAAATCTCAAATAAAAGTGATAATTATTTCTTTTAACTATTCCTAAAATAATATTTATGAGTTGTGTAACAATTGTGTACATGTCGTGAGGAAAACATTTGTTTAGGAATCTTTAAACAATTCTGAGGCTTTAATAGTATTTGTAGTCAAACGTTTGTTGGGTCCCTGCTTTAATTAAACAAAATTCGCAAATGAATTTAGATTACTACTAAAATACATTATAATAAAGTAAACTAGAATTGTTATAACATAACTAAAGTATAATATATTTTTCATAGTAATGATCTCTTCTTTTTTCTCTCTAACATCTTGCCATCAGAGAGCTTATCGATTAAACTTATTTTATAGTAATTATCACAGTAAAAGACTAACGCACAGTTACAACGAGGTTACACTTTTTCGTTTGCTTATGGTAGTATATATCTTCAGAATCCACGTACAAAGGTATGACGTCATTAAGCTGGTAGATTTTCGCAAAAGGCACCTCCGGTTACCTCGTCAAAGGTAGGGTCCATCAACCGGCTTCATCAAAGTTCACTTGGGAAATCAACGAAGGGTTGTTTTGTGAGGCCTTGGCGAAGTTATGCATATTACATACTTTTTTGTCGTTCTTTACTTTTATACTAAAATCTTTCTATGGTTTATATGTACCAATTTATTATAATGACCTTGTTTATGTATCAATTACTTCAAAACATCTTATGATGAATAAATATAAAATGAACATTCTAAAAGATAACAACTAAAAGGCTACATGTTTTAACTGAAAGCTGTTTGTACATCATAACGTAGTTGTTTTGAAATCAGTAAAAAAATGTTTTCATTATAATTATTTACATTGATAAAGAATAATGTTATCTGCCAAAATATTCAATATGAATAATGATTAAAATTATTTTGGAATTAAACTCTGGACTTAATAGAGTTATTCCGTCTGCTAAGCCACTCAACCGTTGCCATGCGGATGAAGATATTAACAAAGGTCACTGACATGGACGTGACATGAATCAGATGTGAGCTTCGAGCTGGGCGCTGAAGTATTGCTTACGCCCTTTCATCGCTACACTAACGTAGTAATGTACAACTTAAAACATCGATATTTTTAGTCTACCTTAAACTTAAAACCTTTACACTTCATTATGAAAATTTAATTCTATCGATGTCCATCTCTGTGATACTCCAATCGTTTTCCAGCTTAACCGATCTATAACAAAGGTCTCTGTGGTCTTCAACTGATCTTTGTTTCAATTGTCAAACGTCTTCTCACGCTGCGCTCATTTATACTTAGATACACATAAGATCTACAACTTGATCTTCACGCTATGTTTGGACCGCTCATAGACAATCAAGTTCATGTAACAAACTGAAAAAATCATAACGTTATAGGTAATTTTTTTATGCGATGACATAAGTGGGGTGATAACCTGATGATATTTACTGCTTGCTCTTAATATCGTGGCGCTGGTTAAGATGGTATACACTGCACCGCATTTTGTTCGTCGCTTTTAGACATAACATGTTAAGTCTCGTTACTCCATTAATTTTACTAGCTATAAACCCTAATTAACTGTGCATCTGGATCGTCTCGTCACTGTGATTATTTTAAAGAATAATTGTTAATAATATTTATTTATTTATCCAGGTTTCAGTTTCAGTTAAAAATATGGACGAATGCCGGGATCAATTATATTCATCTTTTTTATAATTTTCAATCACCGACAAAAACTCGTTTTAGGCCTATAAGTAAAAATCCAAAACAGTATTAAAAGTATATAATACATAATAACATTAACCACAAAAATATTTTGGATAATCGTTAAACACAGTAATATTTGTACAGTATTGTTTGTCGGACCACTGCAATTTCATTCTACACAATTTCGTGCAACAGAGATGAGCCATCAGTAAAAATTTTGAAACACATTTGTAGAACCATATTTCAAATATAATAATATCCAAAATATTTGAAAAAAAGACCAAAAGGCAGAGATAGGCTACATATTAGATAGTTTTCATCTAAATGAAGACCTGTGCAATTTCTTTTGCTTGATGAAACTATTACACTTCCAACATCCGTCATGACAATTGTTGTATCATGTGACATTACTACATTAATTATATATTTTTTTTTCCAAAAATTTCAATAATCGTTTAATTAGTCGATGTCGATAAAAAATTTAATACTCCTCACTAATAAACTGCTTCGTTTCATCTCCCGCTAATGATCAGATGGCTGAATGGACGCTTTATACATGAAATTGTTTAGTTCATGAATTACATAAACATAGTAAAACCGCTTAAATGTACTTCAAAATAGTTTACTTTAACTTCAAGGCGTAAAATAAAACAAATTATTAATTATTATCCACATTTTTGAGGTTAATGTAAAAATTGTTATTATGTATATTTTTAATACTGATTTTTCCCTTCTAGACCAAAAACGAGTTTCCGTCGACGATTGATGATGATGATGTTGGAGAAGATGAATATAGCTGATTTCCGCAGTTATCCTTTTTTTTGTAATTGAAACTCGAACCCAGATATATGGCGAAATACAAACATATATGATATATACATAAGTTAATAAATATTATCAAGACTTTTTTCTTTTAAATCATTGTAGTGACAAGACGATCAAGATGCTCAGTTAATTAGTGATAAGTGATATCATGATGAACAAATATAACGCTAGCTGGAATGTTTACCCTGCATCAAATATATCGGAACATATATGGCGTTAATATACTGCTAATCTCACTAGCTACAGCGCCCTTCTAACCAGACCACAGTAATATTTATGGATTATTCTTTCAGAAACACGCGTTGCAGTGATGAACGACTTTCATCAATAAAGACTTATTAATAATAATATAATATTTTATAAAGAATATAATTTAACTAAAATTATACATCGAGTAAATGATGCAATGCAAGTCGTAAGTATTTCCCATCTCATGATATCGTTCGATTCAATTTGCCGTTTTCCGCTTCCATCCTCTTTAAGACTCCAAATTCCATTTCAGATCAGGAACACTAAATCCGAGAGTAATGTTCTTCGAGTTAAATACAAAAAAAAATCAATTATTAATCAGAAACCACAGTTCCGCAGCGGGTAAACAAAATGAGTTCCGTCTCCATGAAAGATTTACATAATCTTGTCGTCTTCGTACTTCGGAAACTTTTTTCTCGGAATAATTTTTGTACTCCTGCCTCCCTTCGAGTCATTTTGTTAGTGAGAAACGAAATTGATATTTGTATTAGAAAGGTAAAATATATTTCCAAGGACCTTTACTAGAAAAAATTCACATTTTACTAAGTTATTTCATTGCGTTATAAAAAAACTTATTTTAGGAATAAACCACATTGAGTTATTAACATTTTGATAATATAAAAATTTTTATTAACAACACTACTAGATTCTAAAACTATGGAATCGTATTTTTATGTATAATTATTTAAACTTAGATTAATTTTAATTAAAACTTGTAATACACTATTATCGTTAATGAGAATGTTTGAGTTCATAAAACATATAAATAGATAAAAACTCCTGTTTCTTTTAACCTTTATTTCTAAAGATCTGTAAACTTATTGTTCTATCACGAGCGCGAGAAACTTACGATCTAAGTTATGTTCGCTTCTTGCAACTTAATAATGCTTGCATAATGCACGTGTTTGTTTTATTCATGAAGTTACATTTTTCATTTTATAACGTAGCATTACATTGTTGTTTTTATTTACATTTGCGAAAAGTAATAAAATCATATTAAACAGGTAATATAGTCTTTACTACTTGACCTTAACGCCTTATCTCACAAGAGTGTCAAACCTATTTATAACACCCGTTAAGCCTAAGTGTGGGTTAATATAACACACCTATGATAATAGATGTTTTTGGAACATTTTTTTTTAATCGACAATGCGACGAGACGATCAAGATCATCATTTGATGGTAAGTGATACACCTGACCAAAACAACACAGCGCTGCTTAAGAATACTATCTTAACCTGCACCACATTGCGCTCGTCGCCTTGAGACGTAAGGTGTTAAGTCTAATTCCCCTAGTAATTTCACTAGCATACAGCACCCTTCAACACCGGAACACAATAAACTTTACACAATACTATTTGACGGCAGAAATAGGAGCTGCGGTGATATCTGGATCGTGTCCGGAAATGGAGTCCGACCACCAGTCGATTAGCTCCTGATGTTTTTTTTAATGTTTATAGCCACACAATTTGATACATGGCTTAAAGCACGTGATATTTGTCATTATACTAATAGCACATAAATTAAAAAATTCATTGGTGCAGACCGGATTCGAAGCCGGTACCCCCGGCGTGGAAGGCAGGCGTTCAAAGCATGACTCACGCTCCTAATGGTTTCCTTCTCTTGTAGCTCAGTAAGAAATTAACCCGCACTTCTTAAAGACAAGTACGATCGCCTTACAAACTAAAGTGTAACGATTTAGTAAAAATATTAAAACTTGTTTTAAACATAGAAATAGTTTTCAGAATGTTTCATTTCAGTGTAAACAATATTGTAAAACAGTATGTTAATGTTTGATATTTCTAAGCTCCTGGAGATTCTCTACGTGTAGAGACTCCGAGGATTTGTGTAATCTCGCTTCAATCAGCCGTTGGCTTCGTTTTGTTTACATTAACTGAGAACATGACTTGTATTCATTATTCTATCT
>DWLS01003256.1:0-16150 GCA_018246255.1 Pachliopta kotzebuea | reverse complement strand
GCAATGGACCGGTCGCGCTGGAAATCTATTGGAGAGGCCTACGTTCAGCAGTGGACTGCAATAGGCTGAGATGATTGATGATTGAACATTTAGCGTTAATTTTGTAAGTGTTAATCTTAAATCTCCTCGGCTAATTCTAAAACTATCGTGGACCCCCATTTTCATTTCATGGAGCCCCAAATTTTTTTTCGCTGACGTAGACCCCTTGCAGGCTGTCGTAGACCCCTAGGGGTCGGTATAGACCACTTTTGGAATCACTGGTCTAGACAATAGTTTAGACAATTAATTTTTATTTTCTGTGCATTAAAATTGCTCAAAAAAAATAGAAGAATATATGGTAATGAGCGAGTTAAATGATGGTAAAATATTAAGTTAAGTCGTTGATGAGGAGAGAAAACCAAAATCGAAGTTAATTGGAAAAATGTTTGTTTAAATCTACATTGATATGAAAAGTTTTGTTAAGACTATGAACAAAAAACAATTTATTGTATTTTGTGTGTCCTTGAACAGATTTTAACTATTTTATTATAATAATAATATAATTTTAAGATCGTGTAAGTGTTCTAAGAGATATTAAAAAACCGGTTCATTCAACTTTCGATAAGGGTTATAAGTTTTCATCAAGGCCAGATAATATGTAGCTATACTTCATTTTTTTTTAAGTATTTGTTGTGGTATCAATAAAATATTTTTGTACCATATTAAATTAGGAATGTTTGTATTATAATATAGTATTAAAAAGAAACAAAATATGTTTAAGATAATCTTTATTAAGATTCAGAGATCAAACGAAAGTCTAGTAAGTTCTTATCAATATCAGTCTACAAAAGTTGGCTTACTTGCCTAAATTAATAAAAAAAATTATTAAAACTAAAACTTATCTAAACGTTGACACAACGGAAGAATACAAAAACTTAGCTTAAAATTAAAAAAAAAAACATTATTATTTAACCTTAAGACATAAAACATACATGCAAGGAGAATTTACTAAACTAATATTTCTAAAAGTTAAGATTGGCACGCTCGGCCTACTTCAAAATATATTTGAAATATCAAAAAGTAAGGAAGTAGTGAAATTAACTTAGACATTACATTTAAAAACTATTACAACTATACTTATAAACTACTTCTTAAAACTATTTAAAGCTTGGTTGAAAGATATGTGTTTACTTATACACATAAAACACTAACATAAATGCTCACTGTAATTATTCAGAAACGGAATATTACAATTAAAGCTACGTTTGACGTTATATGCGACATAAATATAGGAAATATTTACATCGCATATAAAATTCCTTAAAAATAACTACAGTGAGAGTATCATATACAATATTCTGATAACATAAACTCTTTTACAACTAATTAAAGCTTTCATTTACGTGTTTATTTTTTTTTATAAAATCACAGACAAACACTTATAAACTAATGGAAGACGTTGATTATTTAATATTAACTAACACAGACAAAACAGGAATAGAAATGAATTGGCTAACCGGTTACTGGTGCGTTCATAATTACAGTGCAATGGGTGCTTTAAAGCTGTCTACCAAAACGCTGGTACAATTTACACTGTTAAAATATATATATCGAACAATTAATTTAAACAGATTGGTGATGCCTCTCACAAAGCTTCCAAGTTGATTTATAAATACGTCTAATAATCACAGGTTCGAATCTATGTTAATAACAAACGTCACAATGTAAACAACTGGAAGGGAGATGTTGCACCAACAATCTAATTGACTAACGCTAATGGAAGACGTCGATGTACTCTGCAGGATGAGCAGGATACGCACTTAATCTAGATGTTGGAAGACATGATTTTGTTTTCACTGTACCGAAGGTTAAATCGATTGAACTGATAGAGAGGCTAGAGATAGAATAACATATAAATAAAGAATAAGATAAACATACATTAATAACAGAATTTACATACGAAGCAGCAGCTCTTGTTAGCCGTGTAGCAGATCTCGCGAACTTCATTAGCCATATTGTCGTTGATTTCCAATTCCTCGCCGATTAGCTGGAATCGATTTGAGTTGAGGATGTTTTGATTTTCAGCATTATCATTGTCTTCGACATCTACAGGTTTGACCGGGTCAATTGGGAAGAAGTATTCAGAGAACGGTATTATAACAGGTTCTTCAGGGTATGCAGTTTTTTGCGAGGGCAGGTCAGCACGCGGAGATGCATTAGAGATCAATTCTCCAAGTTTCGACCAGCACTTGTTAAGATTAACTCGCGTTGAAGTCTTAACTTCCCGCGGAAGCTTTGGCTTGATGCTCTGTAAAACAAAAATATTTTGTAAGTACATAATCTATTTCTATGAAAAATCAGATCTATAAATATAAACGAATAAAAACGTTTGATATAACAATTAAAGAAATATAAGTTTTATGTAATTACCTGACGGTTTAAGAGCTTCTTCCAAGGTGAGCGAGGCGAAGGTGCCTCTTTCTGCGGCGAAGGTGATCCATCCTTAGCGAGACACATATTAAAAGCTATGACTAGAGTAAGTTAACTGCAAACGATTACGACTACGTATTTACAGAGAGGTTGGAGAGAGCGACACGCACGCACGGAGCGTCTGATAGGAATGATCGAATCAGGAAGGGCGGCAGCTTTATATAGTGGGTCCCCTCTAAGCGCGTGCGCCGGGAGCGGGGCGGCGCGCGCTCAGCACGCGAGCGTTGGCGCGCGCCTACCGACTGGTTTTTACCAAGAACTCCTACGAATAGGGGCTTTGACGTGCCGCGACTGGATTAGTAGTCGGCTAGCTTCCTTTTAAAACTTTTATTGATGACCACGAGCTGGAAGGAGTGTTAAGTAAATTAGTTTTCGTTTTAACAAATCCATTTTGTTTTTCAATCCGTAGTTGTCTTTTAGTATGCGTGATGTTAAATGTTTCTATGAATTATTATTATGCAGCGATTTCATGATTGTAATACAACACAATAGGGACATGTTTTGCATATATTCTTCGTAAGACATTCGTTCGCCGTCGGCGTTGTGTTGCACACATTGAATGGAATGACTATCGCAACATTATGAATCATGGCCGGCTGGCGGTTGGATAGATAAGTTCCGTTGCAGATTTATCATAGTATGCCTGTGTCGCTTCCTGCGATTAAATCGTCTTTATACTGCAGTGCAGCGATCGCAAATCACGTGCGGCGTTCTGATAAATCATTTCCTTCGATCATTCCGAGGATGCTCAAACAATTATTTTAATAGCTTCGGGCAATTTTCTGTTGCTTCTACACACAAACGTTTTACTAGTTTTATTGCTACCAAATAATTCAAATATTATGTTACATTGTCTTGCACGATATTAATTGATTACACCAATAGGTCACTTAGAAGAAATTACTAGGTAGAAACATAGAATTATTTCGAATAACTTAGTGTTGCTAAAAAATTACTTAAAAAACAGGGTGCTACGAATTCGTAGGCATTCGTAGACATAATTTTTTGACATAAATGAAATGTTGTAAACAACGTTAAGAAGCTGTTGATTAAGTAATAATATTTGAATTTTTGATTAAGTACTAAAGTGTAGCATTTTTTTACTAGTATTTTTTACTACACATTAAGTATTTACTATATTTCTATTTTAATTGCTCTATTCGTTAATATTATATGAAACTTAAAAACCATGAGGCTTTTTCGAAAGAGGATTGATTAATCTGTTTTCATGTTCTTTAACTAATATAGAACTCTCATCTTATGTATGAACAACTACAACTTCATATTATGTATGAAGTTAATCCTATTTGTGACTATACTTATTTGATTTTCATCGATTTTAATTACATGTATAGTCTTCTACACTTTGTAATGAAATGTGATAATTTTTTTTACTATATCGAGGAAATCAATGTTAACTCCAGTTTCCAACTAGAATAATTGGCGGTGATTTAATTTTTTCAACATCCGCAATTTATTTAAAGACTCAAAAATCCATTAATATATTTCACTTTAGCTTATTTTTATGTATGATAATGGAGTCTTTTAACATATACGTGTTCAACGCCAAAGTGACAATTTACGCTGTCAGAGTGATTTATGAAAGATGTTAACTATAAAATGCTTTCTGTGCATAAATCAATTTAAGGTTATCTTAATGACAGTGTCTTTAATTGGGTAACGTTGTGATTGATCGTAAAATTTGTTTTTGTAAGTTTACAATATTTACCGCTTTTTTTTAAATTCTTAAGGCTTAACTTTTAACTATATTTACATAGCAAGTTTAAAAATAGATTCTTTATGTATAGGTTTAATGAGAATATTATATTTGTATGTAAAAGAGTGATTATAATATTTACATTCTTACTCCTTGTTCTATTATGTAAGGTATAAAATATTACACAATATTTAAATTTTAATAAAAGTGCATTGAAACGAAATCTAATCGACGCTGGCAATGAAAGTTGTAGTAATCGATCCCCGAGCACTCTCCGAAGAATTTTTCATAACATAATACTTTCGGTGAAAGAAAAAAAAAACAGCTAGACCACAACCCGACCACGTGCAGCCTTTGGCTGTTGAAAAAAGGAGAACGAAATCTTAACGTTTTTTTTGCCCCGTCCCCACATAGGGTAGGGTTACAACAAATGGAACATTGTATTCTATAGCCGACGTCAAAGCTTTTAACACTAACGGACACCGGTGACTCTGTTCATTTTTGATGAATAATTTCCATTGAGTATCTTTTATTGAAATATTGTTTATTTATTACATATACAATCCGTCTGATACACATAGTTCATATATGTTAATCGGCAGTCAAAATTTCTTGTAATTGTGTACATGTGTGCACACACTGGTGATTCAGTGTGCGTGAAGTGTGCACAACACACGCCCGGAACGCTACCCGTATTGTTCACTTCGGTTTAGGGGATTTTGTGCATCAATTGTGTTCGTGTGTTGGTATTTATTTTGTGTTTGTATCAATAACTTTTGTTCTACAGGCAATAAGATTTTGAAGTGACTGCAGGAAGCTTATTAACGACTATTGTCGAATTTGAATACCAATTTACGGATCGGATATCTATTTAGTATTCTCTGTTAGATCATCATAAATATATTTTCCTCTTTATGCTAATAAGTAATTTGTCGATGAAATGTTAATATTGTTGATTAGTGCAAAAAAATACAATACAAATTTTTATAATTAGTTTAAATTCATTTCATTATGTTTACACAAATTATTTAACGTACCAACAGAAAGTAAGTTTATAAATCAAATCGATGGTTAGTAAAAATCTTTTGTAATCAGAAACTATAGGAGAACCTCCCTATTTCAATTGACTATTTATTTATCAAATCAAATGACGTTGCCGTGGGTCGTTTGTAAAACAATCACGCGCTCGGTCACGCGACGCCCTTCGCTAACAATGCATTCCGACGCGCGCCCTGTCATGCGGGTCGTAGCCCGTGGGCCCCCATTCGAGTACCCTAAGCTCATTACAACGCTTGTAATCAAAAAATTATCTTCACAAACATTTATTCATTTCCAGCTTAAATCAATTTTCCAACTAATTTTTCCTTTCCTAAAGACATTGACGTTTCCAAAAATATTTTGACTGACGAAAAGTGTATGCAGGATTTATTTCAATTGTTGCTTCTGATTTTTTTCTGTATGTAAAGAAAGTGAGATACATATCATCATCAACTTGAGTAATGAATTTAATGTGAGTATACATTATCAAGTATAAATCAAAGCAATGTTTCTATTAAAAATATTTAGGGCATGATCAGACTAGAGTCGCACGCGCAGCCCTCGCGCGTAGCTCATTTAGATAACATGCATTGTGTATAAACAGGACGTGTGCCACTTGTTTATATGCAGCCTGCAGTAGACACTGTTTGATTGATTGTCTGTTTATGTGCTCAGCCAAAACAATGAGTACAGAGAATTAATAGAAGACATTTAAAATCCTTTATCCGGTTATTGGATGTTTATGGAATAAAATACAGATTTTTTGTAAATATTGTTATCGTGTATTCAAAGATATACTTTTAAATATCATACTCATTATTTTAACTAATGGAAGTCCACTTACACGTACATACTTTAAATAGGTGTTTTTTATTAGAATTATTAGAATCCCTGTTAATATCTTAACTACAGATGAACAAAATTAATTATTAGAGAATACTAATAAAAAAATTTACTTAACGTACGTTTTTGAATTGTGATGAATCATACCTTCTATTCTGTAATACTCACCATCTGTTAAGAAATGACAGCGTGAACGCAAATCAAAACTTAAACAGTCCTTTCACGGACACTTACTTCAGTAAATCCTGTAACTAGAGCCTCCCCTTAACACGCACGCTCCGCGCACGCCACAGCAGCGCCGTGCGCATGCGCGGGCACACACAAACACGACGCACACACACGAGCGGGCAACGCGTGTTGGGACGCGTGCTGCGTCACTCACACAGGCGCGGGCGCGGGCGCGGCGCGGGCGCACACACGCGCCTCTAATCGGCACTTTCCTTCGCGTGGCGGGCGTGTGTGTAGCATCCCCGTTAAGGGGCGCAGGTGTTGCTTGGTGAATGACGCTGCCGTGGGAACTCGACTCAACCCCGAGTTCCCATGATCGCCGCCACCTGCCACCTGCCGTACTACGCATAATTCGCGCTCGTAAATGAACGGTAGTGACCACGTGTGTAAGTTTTTTTTTTTATTCACATCTCGGAGACGCGGAAGACCGGTGGGGCCCAATTAACTTTATCTTAATGACACCGATGCCTCATTGGCGATGTATCGAGGTGCGTTGATCAATTTCTCGATGCTAATCGATTATAACGATGTGTGAGGAGACGATTAGTATTACCAGCGCAATAATTGTCTAATTGTTTAATAATATTTGCAGAGCCCGTGGAGTTATTGAGTAGAAACGCAATCAGTAACATTCACGTAGTACACTTATTTACGTGTACAAGTACCCTTGCTTGCTTTCAGTGACAATAGTGTCAACGTCAGTGATCATCCTTTTGCAGAAATACTTTCGCACATTTTCATGGTTTCAATTCGCATTGAACTACACCTTATTATATAATCTTAAACTAAGCTTTTATAATAACATTTAAAGACTACTACTTAAGCTTTAAGTGATTACTGAAAACTCTTGTAAATTATTTTCCAGCCGTTAATAGGCTATGTTTGAAGAAAATTAACCACCATTACCAAGTACATATATTAAATTTTTGACACATTAATAACAATTATAAAGAGTGTTATCTGTGAATAAATAAGGATTGTAGATTAAGCTACATTTTGGCAAATATAAAACATATAAAACATGCTAGCTTTTTAGCAAATTTTTCAAAAGTGGATTATTTTCGAGAATTATTTAGGTTTATTAATGAAAAAATAAGCTAAGTTTATAAAAAAATTTGAAAGCTTCATGTTAATAGTTCCGGTTAACGGGCTACTTCAGTTCAGTATTTATGTTGGTGCACCGGCCCCTGCCGAGGGTCGGTGGGCCGCATGCCGCCGCGTGCTTTACTTGACCGTAGGTCACTTGCGGCGGTTACTTAATTAATTTTCTAACAGCTATTTAACGGTTGTTTAACCTTTTTTGAGTAAATGGGAAACAATTTTTAATTTAATATATCCTCATCGAATGAAGTAAAAAATACGTAGCGATAATTTAAAATTATTTGTGTGATGTCGAGAAAGTTCATGATTAAAATATTAGTAGTAGTACTTGTATAATGGATTTGATAATGTTAAGTTTGTTCAGATCGTCCTAGAAAGTATCCTGGTGTTTAAAATCTGCTATCATATCAATATAATTGTGTTGGAATAGTCATATTTATATATGATAGGTAGTTACATTTTGAGTGTGCATTTATCACTTAAATTGTAATTGTCAATTCTCGGTAAAGAAACAAACAAAAATCGAAAGATGAGTAATGTAGCTTTCTATCTTCGTAACGAAGTTTTATAGACAAATAGGTTTTAAGTGCAGCGTAAATTATTAAGGAATTCAAAAGAGATTATTCTTATACACCGGGAGTATGATATGAAACAAGAAAATAGTCTTCAGGTTATAAAACGGCAGTATCTCATTTCTCAAGCCCATAATTTTGTTCGTTGTCTATTTGGAAAAAAACTTATTGCACAAGTGCACGGGTTCCGCTGTAAATGTACATTTTGCGTATGTGTACAACAATTACAAACCATCATTTTTTATTAAATGACCCTTAATAGACCTAAAAAGCAGTCATTAAGTTTCTTACTAGAGTTTTTTTTAAGTCTTCCATTACTTACCTGCATGTTTCCGTTTATTATACTGAACGCCCGATGTTACATTGTAACTTATTTTGTTTTTAATAACTTAAAACTCATATTTATAATAAAAACTCACTGAACGGAACAGGCGAGTGTAATTTACATTGAATTTTGCACCAGGTAATCATTTACAACCTGGTATATTGTAGAAAAAATAATTTAAATATATACAAAGCTATCACAAGTTATAGATTCAATAGAAAGGTTTTCCTAAAAAATGGTTACAGTTTTACTTCAAACACTGTGAAGAAACAAATATATACTTTAAAAGTTTTTTAATTGCTGAAATTAATAGCTATTCATTTCATCGATTTCTACAGCTTATAGGTCACTGAGTAAATACCAAATAGAAAGATGTATCATTATGAATACGTTAATATTAATAACTGCATAGATAAATAAATTTTACTGACTTTAATTGCAGTTTTCATTATTCATACATGAAACAATAATTTGAAATAAAACATCTATAATTTTATAGTTTTTAATAAAGGTACTAGTATATATCTTACGTAACTATAACTTACAAGATCCTAATCGAAATTTTACTGCCAAATTATATAACTTTAATAAGTTTAGTATTTGCATACTTGCATTGCCTTATTACTGTTGTTACCAAAGAGAAACTAATCTTTACAAAATTCGCCTTAAAAACCTGATTGATAAAAAAGGAAATATTATTTAGATTTTATGAGCTTTAGTTTACTAGTATTTTTATGCAATATTTTCCTTTAACAAGAGAAGCTTTTCTTATTCTTTACTATTGTAAAGAATAAGAACGTATTGTTACTAAACATTAGGGAGACAAAAAAAAATCTTTTGCTAAAATTACTGTTACATGCAATTATTACTGTAATATAACAACAAACATATGCATTTACATAACTTAAGTGAAATGTGAAATTTTTGTTTCAAAATATTTACGTAAATTTTATTTTATAGTTGGTTAGTTACTTGGTATGAAATTCAGAGCGATTCGTATCAAATATGGATATGCTTAATTTTAACGAATGTCATTTAAACACCAAATCGGTGTTAGTATCATTCGTAATACATAAGTTGTATGTAATTAGTGGTAAATTATTTGAATGTCATTGTAGTTTTATAAATAATACCTGTAGTAATCAAGAAACGAAGACAACACATCGTTTCGCAGAATATAGTATCCTACTTATAAATTTCTATGTAGAACTTCAATATCACGAGCTTTGATTTAATTAAGTTCTTTATCACTTAAATATTTTTTTTTATTTACTACAATTAGAGTTATTTTTACTATACTGCTTTGTGATCGTCTCATACTTACTCTGCAACATGTAACTTTGTAATCGCGTTATGCTTTGTATGTCTTTGTAATACATTTTGCTAAAGTATGTAGTAAAGAAAATATATTCCGTACTATGCATCAATTTTATTTCCATAAATGCGACAGTATGTAATTTGCTTATAGTGTACTAGCGGCATAAGTATAGGCAAGTAGATAATACGTTATCATTACTACGAACACCTGGTGGTGTATGAGCTGTGCGGTTTTAAATTCATCATCACTGGTATGATTCGCTTGAAGAGTTTATTTAAAAAAAATTTACATAATACGAAGCAGAAATCTCTTTTTGATATACATACCAAAATTAATAGAATACTTTAAAATTACTGGAATACTTATTCTACCAGTAACATTACTAATTTTACTGGTGGTAAGTCTCCTTTGACATAGACTGTCTAGGTACGTAGGTACCACTGCAGCTCCCGTTGGAGTGAACAAACACTACTGTGAAAATATTACTATGTTCAGGTTTGAAGGGTTCTGTATGCTAGTAAAATTACTGCGGTAATTAGAACTAAGAACTAAGGTCTCATGGTGACGAGCGCAAGTGGTGGAGTGTATACTATCTTAATCAGTGTTGTTATGGGCAATAGTATCACTTACCATCAGGTGAACGCCTTTTTCGTGTCGCAACCTTATCGAATAAAAAAAACATTTATACATATATTTTTATATATATACATATATATGTTTCTCCAACATGTGTTTATAGTACGAGGCCATTACTTATAAGACATATGTTTTATTCATACTGTTTTCACAAAGATTCCAAAATCTCAATCTCCTTTAACGATCAAATAATTTACGAAATCAAATATCTATTCAAGCATCAATATCTTGATTGATAATAATAACTTAATCGTAATTATCTTCTTCGCTTAATTATACACATGATAATTACTTAATTTACGAACAAATTACTTTTTTTTCAGGTATGTTTGGTGAGTGTAGTTTGTATAATTTAGTAATCAAGAGAAAATTATTTTTTAAAGATTAATAACTGATAGTGACTATAAATAAATCAATTAGTCTATAAATGTGCAACCTTAATTACCGATTTAGGTGTTATGTGTATATGTGCGATATTTTTTTACATTTATATGGACATTACCGATAAACAGTTGATTTAATATGTAATTATTAAGAACATTAGTGATTAAGCATTTCATAATAAAAATGCAATTAAGAAAAGATATAACCTGATAAAGTTTCCGTGGACAAATACGAAGGCAACGTGATTATGCGATGATTTGAACTCCTTAAGTAGTTTTCTGGACCATTTAAAAGTAATGGTACAAGTCTTGATTAAATATGATATAATGTGATTGCGTTTGAAATATTTGTATAGATTTTTTATTATTCGATTAGGGGCGAGGCGTTCAAGATCTGATAGTAAATAATACGTATGGTCATAACAATGTGGCGCTGGTTAAGATGGTACACAGGACATCACATTGCACCCGTCACTTTGAGACATAATTTTAAGTCTCGTTAGGCCGTTATTTCGTCTAGTAACAACACAATTAACCGGTACATAGTAATGTTTACACATGACTATTTGGCGATAGAAATAATATCTGCGCAGATGCTTACTTAGACGGTCTCTCGTGACAGAGAAATTTTGTTAGATATGCTCTACAATACCGTAACAATTTCTAATCTTCTCCTGGTGAAGACAAATATGTTATATATACTAATACTTTACGAAGAAATAAATTAATAATAATAAAAAAGTAGGCAAATATGTTAAAGAGTAAAATATCTTTAGCCTAACAATATTTATTAACATATGTCATGGCTTTGAAACTTAACATTTAATTATGAATACAAGGAACACAATGCAGTGTAGTAATCGTCCTAAGGCCTCATGTATGTATGTAGGTCTATGACTTACCATCAACAGTACGTCTTTACACGTCTAGTCTCTTCTTATAAAAAAAAAATTAATTCGGAACCGTGACATACGATTGATAAGTCAATTCAAAAACGGCGGTACATGCAGCATGACAAGATAGATAACGCACGCGCACATTATTAATGGCAGCCCATTAAAAGCAACTACTAAAGAAACATGCATACATTCGAAGAGACGGAAAGGTCAAGCAACATCATTAACCAGCTCTAATAAAGGATGACTCAATAACGAAATAAAACGGTATATCCAATGAGTTGCAAAAAAGACGACCAAAAAACTGTCGCGTGATAAACGCACCAACCAAAAAAACGAACTTAGCAGAATCATTAAGCACACAAAATGTGTTTTCCATTTGCACAAACGCTTCGGAGCGGTTATAATTTTGTATACGGCGAGTGTTTACTCAGTAAGAAGTGCTTCGGATCGGTAACACCTGCCGCGTTTTCCCACGCCGCCGTTCGAGAGTCTTCGGCGCCGTTCGGATGCGCTCGCTCTCCCCCACACCCCCTCCGCTGCTCCCCGCTTCTCTAACCCGCGCGCGTCATGCTCCACGCATACAAATTACTTACAAAATGACAGATAGAAATAGCATTCTCTTATCGGCGTCACGCGCACGCGCACTCCGCGCCACGGCACGACCCCAGCCAGCGCTTTCAACTCCACGTGATATGACGCACCGATGCATCCTATGAAATTTATTTAGTTTTTACTACTAATTTATTCATGTCTTCTTTATATTACTCATCTTGCAACGACTTGGTAAAGTAAACATGTTGAATAACAATTGCCACACCTTAAATTAGGATACAACAGGTGGACTTAATGCCTTCAGGCATTCTCTGCCAGTTAACCTAGGAGGTGAGAGATGCTGTAGTAGGTAAAGTCTGAAAAATATTTTAAACTAAAATAATAATACTAGTCATTACATGATAGACACATATACTTACTTATACATACAACTTTACACATAAATACAAAAGAAGGTAAATATATATATGTATATATATATGTATACAAATAAATGAAAGTACATAAATAAATACATTTGATTATTTCTCCTATTGAAGATTTGTTCTCCTAATTGTAATTCGGCGTTGTCCAGAAAAGATATAGGCTTCTGATACACTATTGAAGACAACATTGCTGGTAACCGCAAGAATGGATCATTAGCAAGTGCTAACCTATATAATTAAAAAAAAGGATTCACCCTTTTTTTAGTGATGAAATATCAAAATTTCGCTCAAACAATAAAAAAGAGAGGTTTTTAAATCACATTAAGAAAGCTACGGAGAACGATTCATATCACAGTTGCAATTAACTCTATAGAATAATAGTTACTTATACTCTTTTCTTAATATTATATATTCGTTAAATAAAATGAACAATTATATAGCATAGAGCAAAATAAAAAAAAAACATGGAGTCGTTTTAAAATAGAAGGTCCCGTAACCTATCATTCGCGCCAAAGAGACGAGTAAAATAAACATTGTCGTATTTATAGAACCGACTCCGTTATAGTAAAAGAAAGATAAAAACTCATGTGTTTACGAACAACCAACGGCTCTGTATAAAGAAAATAAAAAGAGAATATAATTGGTCAAGAACAGGCCTAACTGCTAGTTAAGATTATTCTACTGTATTTTAGTTGAGGATAAAACAATTAAATAGGCTTTGTACCGTTATTGGAACCTGTCGCGATAATATAGGGACAATCTACAGACCACACACTCTTGATCTATTGCATTTGTTACTTTTTTATCTGTGATTGTTTGTGGATGAATGATTTATCATCTGTGCAAATTAATATAATTGAATTGTCTGTTTTCAATTGCAAAACAACAACTTTCTCATCCGATATAAATTAGGTGACAAAGTTCTTGTTTTGTAATTGCAATCGTATAAACGATAGATGTACCGAAGAAACAATTTCTTTTTTTCTTCGTAATTTTTGAAAAGGCTTGACCGATTTTGGTTGGGTTTTCATTGCCAAATAGCTAATACATGATATAAATTGGTTTTTAAAAAAAACAATCATCTAAGTAAAGCAAAATTAAACATATACAATTATGAACAAGTTTTGTGTGAGTTTAATCAATTTAGTAATGAGTGATAAAATTTGTAAGAAAAATATTACAATTAAGACCTTTAAAGATATTGGCAGCAACTGTTACTTGGTAAGCGAACCATTAAATAAACTCTGGGTTTAATCGTTGTTTTAATTGAGGTTATTGTAATAACCGGTCATTATGTGTTAGCTTTTATTATTACTCATAAATTTAATTATCATTTTAATAACAATAATATTATTACGCTTGAATTATGAAATTGTACATCGTGAATAAATAAATTATAAATATAAATAACCTCTTAAAGTAAGATTTTATTTATTTATAGCAAAGTGTAAAGTTCGACTTAATGCCTTTGGCTTTATCATCCGGTTCACCTACTAGATATTTATATAATTAACAAACAAACCACCGATTAAGAGTAATAATACAATTTAATAGTTAAACAATTCTTAACAGTTGTCTCAAAGTCAATCTTTTCTATCATCTTTCACTGTAAACGACGTATTTTTATTTAATACATACAAGTACATTAAAAATTTAAAAATTATGAAAACAGGAACAAAACGAAAAACGAAACAAGTTTAATTTAAAAAAAAAAAACAGTAAAATATCGAATGCATTGAATTACGAACCTTCCTTTTGTCGTCGGTAAAGGGGCCAGATATTATGTAAGACTTGCGGGGCATGTAGTGACCCATTTGGTAATTTCAAGTGACACACTTCAAATCTAAATGACGTACAGGAAAATAAATAACTGTTACAAAAACATCTATGAATTAAACGACTATTTAAATCCTTTAATTTTGAGTTTATTTTCCTATGTTGGGAGGATACTATTTTAATTGAATATGACATTTAATAGACAATGAGTACAGGTTTAAACTTATTTAATAACAGCTGGATTCTAAATCCATAAGCCCAGAGTCTGGATGAAACTGTAAAAACCGTCAAGAAGAACACCGTCAACAAAAAAAAAATAGAAGAAAATATTGTATAGTAATAACCTACAGTGTTTTTATACTGACAAATGAACAAAGTAAATTAATGATATAAGTAAATAAAATTTAGATGCATTTAAAAAGAAAGCTAACAATAAAGCCTTAACAATTCGTAATCAATGGATGATATCAATCATCAAGAATGATCATAAGTTGATAGAAGTGACCAGGCGCTGTCATTCCTTTAACTTTCAATATAAAAGTTCAAAGGATTATTTTTCTGGAACAAACAATGCAGTTACTGAATCCGTTGAATTAAATATAAAGATCATTGTAATTTCATCATCCATCAACGCCACACCAAACGAGGATTAAACATTTCATAAATAATACAGTAGTTGTAGTGTAGCGGTACGTGTATTTCATATATTGCGTTTCGTGATAAACAACAGTTACTACGCTTCCTACGGTGGTTCTTTTTTGCAATTTACGTCGGCGGGAGTTAATTAAAAATCAATACGGTTGCGACAAAAACAACTCTTTGTACTGAGCGTCGCGCAACGATGCCTCTCCCACAAGTGGGATCACCACAAATTGCGAACTTTTAAGGATCTTTCCCTCTAAACTACTTTTTATCAAACGCTCTTCAAATTATCTTTTATGCTTTAAAAAATGATGAATGTTTATAAATTTAAACGTTAGGTTTTATTTCATGACACAAAGAGAATAGCGAGACGTTCACCTGATGGTAAGTAACGCTTTCCCATGATAACATATTGGGTTTGTTGCCATAAAAGGTAAGTTGTTAAGTCTCAATACCCCTTAATTTTATTAGCTACAACACCTTTCACACCGGTACACAGTAATGTTTGTGTACTACTGCTCGTCGGCTGCAATAGGAGCTGCGGTGGTACTTATCCAGACGGTCTCCGGCAACAGAGACCTAGCACCAGTGACTGGGAGATCTTTCATTAGACGTGGACTATATGATAACCTGATAATTTTTGTGGTAGATTTTAACTAAAGACAAAATAAATAGTTTATGCAGAGTAGATTAATGTTAAGGTAAAATATAACTAGATCCTTTTCCCTATCTCTTGGTAAATATGGAGTGAATATGGATACAGTTTTTTACTCTATCATACTATCCTCGTGATGTCATAATGAATGATCTAGGCGATGAATATACTTTAATACGACTAGGGTTTTTATTGTCTACAGAGCATAAAAATTATTTATCATTACCCTTATTTGAAGTATATTGGATTTTACTCGTAGTTAGTCCACTGTATCTAGAAGTTACAATGAAAGCTTTGCCACCCTACCGTAGCGAACAGTGCGAGTCCACCTGCTCGCTTCTCCCACGGTGTAACTCAGTCTTTTTTTTTCCTTCATTGCATTTTTTGCAACTGTTTTGCATTTTAACCAACCACTTTCCTTCCAATTTTGCAATTTTTGTTCGTCGCAGCGCCACGCGCCTTATAACCTGAACATGATGTTTTGCGGAATTATGATATTGTTACGAGCGGGGGGGATAGAGGCAAAACACCATTGAAATTTTATTATTTTCCCTTTATTTCGATGCTGTCA
>DWLS01003255.1:0-16153 GCA_018246255.1 Pachliopta kotzebuea | reverse complement strand
ACAAAGTGAACACAATTGTATTACACGATATATACAACTGTATTATCAATAAATATTATTCGATGCGCTCATGAGGAAAAAAAAATCTCCATCGAAGTAAAAAAGTTTTTACTGGAATTTATGCCAAAGAAATATTTAAGCCATTATATATCAATTATTTACTATTGTAGAGCGACATTGTTTGGGTTGCACCTTTTTCTCGACATGTATCGGTATCATAGTGATAAAAGAATGGTACTACTCATAATCAAAATACATACATACGATTGCATATACGAATTATAGCTCCTAATTAAATGGCTGGTCTATATATTATTCACAAGTAGTATTAAAATATTATTTCCAATGACTGCTGTTGTCGATCAATGTATCACAGCCTGCTTCCGTATAATATTTATGTTTATTTGTGCGTCAAGAGAGTCATAGCACCTTTTTATGTATTTAGCTACTACTTCTGTTGCACCTAATTACAATGGGAATAATAAAAACGTGTGTATTCCAGAGTCTTTTAATTAAATCTTTTTGTACGTAATGTTTAGTTCTCTTTCTATTTTTTTTTCACCTATGTTGTAATCAGAAGGTACTGTGATATCAATAAGGTATGTTTTATTTAAAATTTCGCCTAACTAAATTAAATCTTATCTAATATGTATAACAGTAATATTCGTTTGGATAGGTATTTCCCACATTATATTTTTCTTTCACCTGACGCATTTTAAGTTCTTCCTTTCACCAAAAAATTACAATTCCTCTATATTGTGTTTCGAACAAGATACTCTTGAATACATTGAACGAAATTATTGTCTCTGACGTTATAAGTACCTGCTAATTTTTCACATCCGGATAATATATATTGAATATTTCTGTCTTTCCCAAAATAAAGACGAACTTACCATCGATTGAGCGCTTTAATATATCTCGTTCAATTGGTTTAGTTATTATTGCCTGGTCCTGGATTGAAACTGAATGGTGCAACTGATTGCACTGGAATGAATTTCCTAAAAGAAAACTTATAGATTATTTCTTAAAATAAAAATTAATGTTTGTATGTGTATGTAATAATGTATGTATATATGATTGTATAAATATAGTTTATAAATTATGATTGTTACGATAAGATGTACGACGCCGAGACAAACCCACACGATTTAGCGGCGTTACGGCATTTGAATGTAAAAACCAAAAGTTGTTATAAATAAATAAAAGCTACTGATGCTTCAAAAGTCAGTAATATAATTTTTTTAAGCCGTTTTACAGATAATTGGGTGACTATCTTTACTTTATCTAATACTAATTTTGGAAATTAACTATATAGATTCTTACTCCTCCAAATTTTATTACGGTATAACGATAATGTATACCATAATAATATAGCGATTTTTGTAATTAATCTAAAAACCTTTAATTTAAAACTTATTATTTTTGCGGAATATAATTATTTATCGGTCCTGTCTCTAAATAATAAATACTATAAAAAAATTTATACCTTTGTTGCAGCATTTTTCTACAATTTAGATGTTTAATAATTTCAGACAAATAGACATAAAATAAATAATAAAATATCCAGTTTTTACAATTTCTAGTTTGTTAACCATGTGAATATAAAATTATTATAACCAAGTGAGAAATAATTTTGCATTGACTGCAACGCGTTTTGCATAATAACATATCTGAAAGTAACTCCGCTACATAATCATTTCATATTCAATGACTCATCTGAATTCAGACTGCATAGATATTATGTAGGTATTACACGTATAGCTACGGAGCTAAGAGCTACAGTGGTAAATGTCATACGAGCATCAAACGCTGTACAAATGTCAATCGATTAAATTTATGCCTCGGATACATACATACTATATTTGATCAGAACATTCCCCTGGTACGTACTTTTAAAATTAGTAGGATATATCATGCTAAGAATTTCTTATCTATAGCTAAAAAATTACAATATCTGGCTTGCCAAGTAACCCTCTGTCGTAGTCTGTGTTCTTTGATAGTTTCGTGAACATGAACTTCTCCGGGGTTATCAGACTTTGACCAAACACGACGAACAGGCCGTTCATGTGCTATTAAATGGTATGAATTAGCTGGGATCCATATACCTCATTTTACGATTCGTTGGCTACCTTCATACGTAGACATTTAACAGAAAAAGTAACATTGGCATTTTAATGTTCGTCAATAAAAATAGGTGTCACGTGATACCCACCTAAATGGTAAAGAAATAAAGACCTATTAATAGTAAAATGATCGCCAGTGAAATTGCAATGCTATTACTGAATTTCAGTTCCAAGTCTGTTCCCGTAATGTTTTAAATTTTATAAAATTGTCCCATTGATTATAATGAGGATAACAACAATTGCAGCCGTTTCACTACAGATAACGTTAACAATGTCTAGTGATAAACCGTAGGCATGAATTTTAAAACACTTCCTTAAAATCGAGTTTAATCCTTGCAATGTTATACTAAACAATCGGTAATAAGTAAGTGCAGCTGCTAATATGTACCAAAACAAATATGTGAAAATAGTACATGAAGCGCTACTAAATTTATGATAAAACTAAAGTTTTTTTCATTAAAAAAAATTATTAGAGTAAAATAAAACAATTTTTTTTTAATTTACATCATTAAACTTAATAGAATAAGAGGAAACATTTTAAACTGTTTTCTTAATAAACGTGAAAGAATGTCGAATTATAATAGAAAAGTTGTTGTACAGTTCGCCACCCTAGTTATTTGAGAGGGCTTGAAGTTATAGTATAGATAATTACGCGTTACTCCCTACGCGTTCATTAAAAGTTGTTGCAAAGACCTGAACTTATTACACTTTCCGTCATCAATATACTGACAGAAATATACTACCTTTACTTTACTTTAATTTTGTTAACAAATGTTGAATGTCACTCTATATTTTGTAATAAATATTGAAAATTCCACAATTTATTTATATATTCTATTTTTTTTATTTAAACTTTGCAACAAATCATCATACGTACAGTATTTAAGTTATTAGAAGAAATTTCGATACGTAATTAAATATTTCTTACGTTATATATGATTCATTCTTTCCAAGTTGTAATGAATGACTGCGTTAATGCATAATCATAAAAATGCATTCTGCGGGTGATAACTCGTAAATGGCTCTTTGCCGTACTGTAAATTATAAATTAATATTTTCTCTAATAGCTCATTATTTTTTGTAAGTTAATAAATAAATAAAAATATGGCTATAACGTTCATGTACACGAAGGTCACGACAGTCTCGAAGTAAAAATTCATTCGTTCACCTTTCACTATATATCAAATAAATTTGTCAACAAACTAAGAAGTTTCATTAAAATTATAAAATTTTAACCATCCGTTGAGAAAAAAACTTTTCTTTTTCCAATCAGTAAGGTACATCAAACACAGAACTACTGGTGAACTCTTGGAGAGCCACGTTCAGCGTTATTTCAGTCTACTGCGCTTTTGAATACGGTCTTACAGCTTAATTAAATTGAAAATTGGATGGCTATTTTCACTACACCTAAGGCTGAATGAAAAAGAATAATATTTAGGTATTAAATTGTCTTTCGGTAACCTTGTTCTGAGGTTAACAATTAAGGCTCAACAAATACGTAAATAAAATTTAAAACAGAGGTATTGAGCCTCTGTTAAACGTAACTTAAACAAATCTACTGTTTCTTATTTCTAATTTAAATGACTATAATAACTTTTTAGTATACATTTGTATTAGTTTAATTTTGTTTTTCTAATAAACCTATTGTAAAACACATATGAAATATTTGTCATATAATAATTTTTAAATAACATTTTAAATAAATAAATTCAAAACTAAAAACTTTTCTTAAAAGTAAAATGAAAAATATATTTGAGTATACAATCGGAACTAGGACTGTTTTGTTCTCAGACTGGTTGCGGTTTATGCATATCGGACGCAGCGAGTCGCGGTGCGGCTTATCCATCACTAGCAACAGGTTCATTAGTTGTTTCCGACAGCTCACTACAGCTTAACAATGCTTGCTAATAGGAACAAATTACCGATTGATGGGGAAAATTTACTAATTATACTGTTACCGTTATTCGTGCGTCTATCTAACACTGTAATTGAGTACGGATATCGCAATTTCAAAAACACAAATTTATGCACAATTTCCTACACATCTCGCAGTCGTGGTGCTCTTAATCATTGTAAAACGTTTCACGAACCGAAAGCAATTGTATTTTATACTTGTTATGTTTTTTTTTTACATTCAGCGTAACATTTAATTTATGGTAAGTGATACAATCGCCCATAACAACAAGGCAGTAAGTAAAGTGGTAAACTCTGCACCACATTGTGCTTGTCGTCTTAAAACATTAGTTGTTATGTCTCTTTACCCCATTTATTTCACTCGCTACAATGCTTTCATACCGAAACATAGCTGTATGTTTGTACACTATTGTTTGCCAGCAGAAAAAGAAACTGTGGTGGTACTATGTCTAGACGACCTACCACCAGTCGAAATTCATTGATATATCGATTTCAATCAAATACGTCACTTCTAATGTAATTGATAAGAATCCTATGGGAATTAATATTTTCTCACCGTTGATAGGATTGGGTTTAATTTTTTTGAACTTTTATGGACCGACTTTGCCTTGTATACTCTTTATTTTTCTGTCAAAAATAGAGTCATCAAAAAGGAATTAGTCTGTAAAAAGTTATGCGTGTTCATAATATCGGTAATAAAAATTTATAGTGCCTTAGGTAAGAGAAAAGTTCCAAAAAGTTCAATAAAAATTACTGGTTTGAAAAGTATTTTCATATGTTCTTTTTTCAGAACTCTATTTGTTTTAATATCGTCCACACAAAAAATATTTTCGATAGTAACACTAATATTGCACATTGCTAAACAAAATCAAAATTATCAAACACACTTAGTGCTTAAATTTTCGACCATAGCAAGTTGCATATATAAAGTGATATACTCGTATATACATACATGTATAAAATTGTACATAAATGTACGTTAATATAAAACATTAATACATATAAACAAAAGGAAGCTGCACTCCTTACACAAAATCAAATAAAAGCAAACGTAATTTTAATGTAGTTTTTTGATCAAAGAAAATATTTTAGAAAAAGCATGATGCTTAACCCAAAACCAACACACACAAAAAAGTATCAAACGCGCATTAAATAAGACCAAAAGAGTTACAGGAATATACATTATTTAATCAGTGGATATTAACTGTAAGTTTGACAAGCATGTCTTAATATCATCAGACATATTCAGTAATGGTGCTTTATCTTTTACACGCGTATATCCTCGATCCTGCCTATGTAAGCTCACCTTACTATAATACCTAAGCCAGAAAACGCCTTTGCAGCCAACAGCGTAATTTCTTTTTCTGTTGCCAAGTAATAACATTAATATAATTTCAATATGGTGACGATAAGGTGGCTGTTAAAATTATTGGGTAACCGGTATACCGTGCACTTTTATGTCTCGAGGCGATGTTAGTCATACAGTAATACCAAATACCTCCTCTCTGTCAAAGCAGAAACATGACTTACCATCGGTTGAAGATCCTGCTTATCTCTTTATTTTTTTAATAATTGTACAGTGTACTAAATATTTAAAATGAGTTGGAAAGTAACAACGCTTGTAAATTTTAATAAAATCAGTAATAAGAACGCGTTATGGTCAAGCTATAAAGCTCGTTTGTACCGGTTGAAATAAAATACAATTAACCTTTTCTAAGAATATTACAGCATGCTCGCCGCGCGTGTCCCGCTCCTCTAGTTCGGAGAAGCTGTAAACACCCACACTAGAGCCCGTGACCCCTGAGGCCATTATTTAGAATCTTTTTATCGCAGATACATAGACATTATTAAATCTGAGGTATTAAGAGACACCTCGCTAACCAATACATTAACAGCATCACGTGTGATTAGATTTCTCTTCCAAAGGAGCCATAAAAGTTCTTCAATATAAGCGTATATCATACGAGCCACGGAATTTATTGTAACCTGTAATAAATTTAAATTTCATAAAAGTAAATACCGTCTTTTCAAGGGATACAAAAGTTTTAAACGAACCACAAATTTCCAAATGTAACTTTTGTTACGATTAAATGTAATATACAAAAAATATTAAAGAGAAAAAGATACTTTATACTTATTAATAGAAAATAAGTTATTACATTCTATGATCGGTCTATTACTTAACCCCCGGACCTATCATTATTCCGTTTCAAATTACCTATTATTTTATAGGTTTGTTATTTATTACACAACATTAGTCTGTACCCGCTTTTGTCCCTACATAATTGTTCAGTAACCTTAATACCGTGTATTAAAGCCTTACTACATTTTTTATGTATAAGCTCTTGAAGAATTTTAAAATGATTCTAAAAATGTACCGAAAAGTTTTCTTTAAGTAAAACTTAATTGTTTTCACCGAAACTAATATTAGTGAGTAGATATTTTGATATATTTAAAAAAAAAACCCTGTGTAAAAACTTTTATATTTAAATTTTTTGTTTTAATCAATAGGAATACTTTAGACTATTTACCTTAAAACTAAGCCTTAAGTACGAGTATATGTACAATGTTCTTTTAGACCAAGGTCGAGACCTGTATAAGTTTCGCTTCAAGGATATGGAAAATGCAGATCGGTACCTCCTCCCTCATGCTCATCGTTTTGAGGCATGATATGTTAAGTCTCCTTAGTTTCGTATTATTACTGTAACAGCTACAACAGACCTTAAACCTGAACGTAATAAAGTTTGCATACCTCTACATGCTAATAGAAAATTAGTATTGGGGTGATACTTACATAAGTCCCAAACTTTTGCAAAAAACGCCTACCACATGCAAATTGTTTAAAGTTCGTTCCTGTTAACCCCAAATTTTGCTGAGTCATTAAACTACAAGATAACAGAACCGATTTCTTTATTGTGTCCTCTGGTATAATATATGGTATATCATCCAGAATCTGAAAATTTGGTTTATGGTGGCAAATGGGCAGTTTTTCGACGGACAGTACATTCCTTTAACAATAATTGATCGATATGCCTACCCATGAAAATAAGTACATTTTTCAAATCTTAGTCTCTCTACTTACGTCTATCTAATAGGTAAAGCGTTTCTTAAAAACCGGACACAGTATGTTTGCCGACATAACTACAATTCATGGCAAAGATAAATAATATTGTAAAACATTTACTGTCCCCAAATGTTTGTATTAATTATATGCTATATATAAATAATGTTTTTCCGCACTTCACATGGATGTAAATCAAAGTGCTTATATAAATATTGAAAGGAAGTGTCAAGTTGAACAGTAACGATCATGCATATCGCTACCTCCTCGTTTAAATCGTTTTCTAAAGGTTAGATAAAAATAGCATGGCTTCGTAAATTTACTACACCTTTATTCAACACATTACATTTTCCCTGACTGGAATAATCCTAATGGAATCTGCGGAAACAACATACTCAGTTGAATGGCTGGCTTATTTCTTTCGACAAGGCAATCTTTTGTGCGCAACGTTTGATTGTGCTTATTGATAACAAATATCTCGCTATTAGCTAGAACTTTTTGTTGTGATTTCTATTTATAACGTGCCTCTAATTTGAAAATAATTAACAACAAATATCTTTTTTTATATTATATTTGCAATGAAGACACAAGTTGGACTTTACCTTACGGTTGATAACATTATAAGAATATAGTATAGACACATCAAGAAGACTAAACGCTGATAAAAAAATATTAGACAATAACTACAAAGCATTTTTAATTTAAACATGTCAATATTTGCACAAATCTGTTTTGTAGAAGAAAAAAGGTACTATAATTTTTTTTTGTATATGTTTGTGAAAGCCCATTAAATAGATGATATTTCTTCTAACCTTATGTAAAGTAGACAGTCACCAACAAAAACTTCGTTCAATAACCGTTAGAAAACATCAAAAGACGTAAATTGATTATTATAGGCAGGCTGAGGACGGGTTTGGGAGCACAGTGCTTTTATTTCGATATCAGGTGTCCGCTTTAATTTGCACAAGTATCTTTCCACGGTCTAAAGGCAACAGGTGTAGTAGCTCGGCGCAGGCGTGGCGCGCGCGTCGATACGCCCCCGTCCCCCGCCGCGGCTAACCTCGCTCATTCACACCCGCACACGCACAAATCTGTTACTACATTCACAGTATTAGAATATAGTTATAAATACCCCCGGGTACCCTATAAAAAGAAGTTTTCAAAATAAACTCTCATAAATAAACTTTACTCGTGATAGGTCTTTGTTACCGGTGACCGTCTGGATAGGTATTACCGCAGCTTCTATTTAAGGCACCAAATAGTAGACAAACATTACTGTGTTCCCGTTTAAAAGTCGATTTTTAAAATTAATGAAATTACTAGGGTAATGAGACATAAAAACTTATGTCTCAAGGCGACGAACGCAATGTTGTGCAGTGTATACCATCTTAACCAGCACAAAGTTGTTTAGAGGCAAGTGTATCATTTACCAACAGATGAACGCCTTCACATCCCATCAACTCATCGAGTTAAAAACTCCGAAATCATAATGCTAAAAAATTTAATTATAAAAGGTTGAAAGAAATATTCGCTGTGCTCTACATTGTATGTCTCAGTACACTATAATGCAGTGCGTGTTATCCTAACCAGCGCAACATTATGGGCACTTACCTTCAAATGAACCTTCTGCATATATGCTCGTTTCGCAAGAAAATTAAATTAGATTAGTGTATCCGTGACTCGAATAAAAACTATCTAAATAATAGCGGAACAACAACAAACAACAAAGTTACATTAAATTTTAAACACCAAGTCCAGTACGTACACTTCTTAACTCTTTTCCTGTTTGGTAGATTATAATTTTAAAAACATCATGATCATATAATAATAATAATGATATATTTAAAAAGAAAATGGAAAATATATGTATGTGCTAAATTTAATAATAAGTTAATAATAAGTAATTAAATATTTCATAAGGAAATATTCAATTATTCTCTAAAATTTATTTAAAATAAAAAAACAAGCCCTTTCCCATCGTTCTAGAAACTTTAAAAATATAGTTTTTAATACAAACATCAATAAATCTGTCTTTTTTATTTCCAACTCTTGAAACAGAAAAGCCCCTAATAGCACGTGGACTCCGAGGTCCGCGTGCCCAGTATCAGATAAGCTGTATACGTCACAAAAGACGAGTCAGCGCTAACATCATCAGAAAATATAGAGCAAAGCCCCAGCAAAAATATTTGTTAGTCGTATAGTACATGTAAGTCAACAAGAAGGTCCAAATACCCGAAATAATAAAAATAACAACCAGACATCAACGTAATGTTAGCCGCATTGCTGTTTCTGCCAATGTAATAACAAAAACAAAAATCTTTTCCGCGTATAAAATTTAATTACGCAAAAAGTAAAATGAATTTAATTGTATGTTAACTTTACGTTATATTACCGATCCCTTGTGAATATTAAAAGGTTGCTAGGAATTCATTGCGCGTTTCTGCGAATGTACAATACAATATATTACTTTAACCTTCAAACTCACAAGTCTAGGCAAGTATTTTCAGTAAATAAATGAATGAATTAGTTTAAATACATGTTATTATTGGTTCCCGTTAGTTATATTGCATATGAGTCGACTAATTGTTATTCCACGTCTTACAATAACTGCATAGTTAAAACTGAAGTTAAGTTACGTACCTTTTAATATTTATACAGAGCAATAATTAGTTATATGATCCGCTAACTTGGCCAAAGTGGTGGATTATGACCTTCTCTTATATTTATTATTTTCTCATAAAGGCAAATATAAAACATGTAAAATTAATAGAAAAAAAACATTGCCGATACATTTATTTACCTTTTAAATATTCATTCCAAATATATAGCAATTGCCTAAATTATATTGGTACCATTATTGGTGGTAGCATTAGCATTAACACGCAAGAAAATCGATTTCTCAAAGATGAATTTAAACTGTTACTCATCGTATATAATAAATTTACAAGGTTTCAGTAACGTTGTAATTAATGTGGAAACTAATTATACGTAACTAGTGAAAACATATGATTTACTTAAAATTTAATTACACACACACAAAATGTTTTTTTTTCAGCCTTAACACTGAAACTCGCCCCACTTATTACAGAGGAAGCAGAACGTTTATAACCTACACATTTTTTTTTTGATTAACGTTGAGGAAATGTCTACACATACCTGCCTTCGCAGGGGCCAAGACAGGTTATGTTGGACTTCCACCGACTGGTGGAAGGACCGACTGGTGGACACCTCCACGATGTTCAGCTCGCCGCTGTATGACGGAGTCACAGGAATAGAAAGACATCCGCGACCCTCCTAGCGCCAGCCGCTTGCGCAGCTACACCATGCGAGGAGAAAAATATCCCTCTACCCCTCCTCCAGTAG
This sequence comes from Pachliopta kotzebuea, assembly GCA_018246255.1. NCBI lineage: Eukaryota > Metazoa > Arthropoda > Insecta > Lepidoptera > Papilionidae > Pachliopta > Pachliopta kotzebuea. The sequence continues at coordinate 5,692 of DWLS01003255.1, read as the reverse complement.
GGCACGCCGGAACACTCAACGCGCCCACCTCTGGGCCTGTCGTCGTACTGACAACAGACTCCCCCGAGTCCGTCACTCAAAGGCCATAGAAGCCAGCAGAGCAAGCTCTTCCGACTCCCTGCGACGAATCTGGTCTTAGGCTCCGCCGCCAACCATTGTGGCCGCAAAGGATAGGAAGGGCGGCCGGCATAACACCGGCACTTCCCCTTTCGACACTGGGCGCGGCGCTTAAAATTACCACACCCTTGCCCTCGCAGCCCCCTGGCACGCTCCGAGGCAAGCGAGAGTCGCAGCCCTCAAGCTCAAGCCTGGAGTGGCCACTGTGGCCGGCCCTGCATCTCGGGCCAACCGGTAGGTTCTTCTTCGCTTCACCGTGGGTTAAGAGACCACGGTTACTAGCGCTCCTTCGCCACGACAAGACGGGAACCAGTTCGGGGGAATAACCCTTGCATTGTTGACAGTATACGTAGCATACCGTTTAGAGAATTGCATATATACTTATACTTCCATATACATAATACTTTTTTCTCTGTTTTTATATAAATATAACAAGATCAGAATAAAATTAATAAACCTTGAACCATAATGACATTAAAGATATAACACAAATTAAATAAATAATAATCTCACAATAAACATATGTATATTATATTTCTAATATTTATATATATATGTATATTTCTAATATTTTTCACCTCAGTTTGACACTATTAAAACTTATGACCACTTACTATGGTTGGTTTTTATCACAAATTGTACAATACGTAGACATGAAAACCATTAAATCCTTTGTGTATACATTCTAATTTTTCTAATAATAAATTTAATATTCATTTAATAACAAATTTAATATTTAATATACACTTAAAAAAAGATAATAATCCTAGGCGTAAACGAATTATTTTCTATATATGGCTTTTTCACACTTCCGACCTAGTTAAGGACGAAAAAGATTTACAAGTGTCATTAATAATTTTAAAAAGAAAATGATTTTTCCACTTTTAATTTAAAGCAAAATTTCAAATTAACTAATTTTAACATAAACGTGTATCTGTAAATAACAGTTAAACTCTGGTGATTTTCGGTTTGAAATATAACTATAAATTCAACATAACTTATTAGTCAATAACATGTAGTCTTTGATAATAAATCGGACTAGAGATTTCTTGAACAAGCCTTTTCGATCTTGTCGTAAAAATTTCCACATCGTAAATCTCTCTTTTTTCCAGAAGATACCCTAAATGTGAGGACCATAATCAATGATAGGGTTATATCTGGTGTCAATGATATGCCTCCTTAGTTTTCTATCTAGCGCTTTACTTACAACCATGTGAAATTTGGTGGACAAACAGACTTTCATTTTTCGGTGCATCTCGCATATACCTCGTACTTGAAAAGAAATACTCTCCCTAGCGAACTAATCAAATCCTTGCCGGTTCGCGTTATGAAATACGAAGAGAGACGCTTTGTCCTTGTGCGCGGAATATCGACCACGAATGGATAAATGTATGCCGTATATCTGTTCGTCCGAAGGTTAAAGGACAACGGCATTATTAAATCATACAAATCCTCCGAATTCTTTTGGAAATCAATTTGATATATTACGAAAGCCTTATGATTGTTCTTCGATGCCTCAGGCTATCAAATGAACCAACCGTTAGTCACTAGCAGATTTTACGGAGCGTGTCCACATTGAATCTAGAATAACTAGTGAGTAGTAAGCAGCACCTACCCTAAAATGTGGTGTACCGTCATAGACTGGCAGTGACTGAAATTTTCTATTTTTGCCTTACTCAAGACAAACCACTTAAGACTGGGGTCCCATAATATTTCGTTTCTCAAAAATTGGCGACAACTGGTGCCCATGAAGGATATATTTCATAAAGTAGGAGCTAACTTTAATGGGCTCCTTCCAGTGAGTAGATCCGACTACCTTTTGCTGGTGTCAAATCATGCAAAATTGCTATTTTACCAATTACCTACGATTTAACTTTTCAATTATGGCATTTGTCTGAATCTCAATAGGTACGTGGGCCGGCCAGAGACCTGCATTAATTAAAATTAATGGATCTTTCTTTTATACCATTATTTACTGGTTATGCAACACTGTTATGTTCGGTTCAAACGACGCCGTAACCAGTGGAATTACTGGCTATCATCTTACAATGTACAAGACTTACGAGGAACGCTATTTGGTGATAAATAAACATCCATAACAACGCTTCATTAATTACGTTTATATATATCGTTTACCATTATCTTTTTTTTATTAGGTTGCTGTTTAATAAGAAATATGGCGTAATAATTTCAACAGGTATAAATTTTACGAATTATGAAGTAAAAACTTCGTTCAATTGTATGTTTTAATTATGGTCTATGATGCTAAAGCGCATTGACCTAATAAGTGCCTATTCACTCTTTTCTTGAAGACGCCTACATAATATTTGGACGGGAACACTGACGCCGGCAAGTTGTTCCAGTCCTTTGCCGTTCTTATTAGAAACGAGAATTTTCTGCACGTTACTCCATGTTATAAAAAAAATCATTCTTTTTTGCCATTAACGGCTAATCTAGGTGACCAAAAAGATCCATCGAAGTTATATCGAGGGAAAGATCTAGAAATAGCTTTTCGGTCCAGACAATTAGTACAGGAAATGTAGCCGTAAATTTTTTCATGATAATTTGGGAAAATAATTTGCATTTTTTATAAATATAGCAAATATTGGAACAGGAATTTTTATTCAATCGTCCAAATTGCTCGAGGAATTAATGTAGATAAACTTTTCCTCACCGAACTATCTTTTCTCATAATCATTTTTCCCGGAGAAAGTCTAGATTGTTACAAACGTAACTCCTACGCCCCGTAATTGCTCGTTACCAAGTAACGCGGTGTCAGACAGGGTTTCATGTTACAAAATTCTAAATTAAACCACATTATTTCGATGTTGACTTGAAATACTAACCCAGCGCTTTTAGCTATTTCTTACGGAAAAATCGTAAAAGAACTCACAACTATTTAGAAATTTTATGTATAAAAAATGAGAAATTGTTAAACATAATATATATGTAACATAAATAGAAAATTTTCGGAGTAAATAGCGGAACAAATTTGTGATATCTTTAACAGAATCCAATCGAAGATCAATTTGTGGTTTCGGGTCCATATGACATGAGCGATTACGCGTTTCATGCATGGTTATAAAATTTTCTTACAAACATTTTTGATGAAGACTAATTTTAAAAAGTATTTTAATTTTGTATTATTATGGTCTAATAACAAAAAGTTTTCGCTGTGTTGATTTTATAGTGTAATGTATATTTGTTTTATTATAAAAAAAAGTTAATAGGTAAATATAAATATAATAGTCCAAAATGTTTGAAATTTTCCGTTTGTAAGTGCATGAACTGGAAAAAAATAATGTTACGATAATTAAAAAAAAACAATAAAAACCTTATACAGAAAGAGAATATTTTCTGCGTTATTTTTTGGTATCATAATTCTTTAGAATATTGATTATACCCATTACTAATGTTTAAACCAGGAGTCATATTCTAAATTCAATACAAAGCCATGAGAATAAATAAGATACTACTACAAATACTGCTGTGTAACTCACTACAAATACTGCTGTGTAACTCAATACAACAGTGTTCCTCTTCGGGGCACGTAATGGCTAATGAAATTTCTAGAATAATGAGAGTTGAACATCTTTTACCTCAAAGCGACGAGCACACTGCGGTGCAATCTAGTTAATTAGCGCCAGATTGTTATGATCAGACGTATCACTTACCATCTAGTCAACCTCTTGACAGTCACGTTACTTACGTAAATTTAAAAAATATAGCAAATAAATAGGAAATTTATAACAAAAAAAGTTTTAAGATATTACCAGATAGTCTTTCTCATTGCTACACATATAAGAAAAATGCCGTTGAACTTAATTTCGCCCGTTGTTTTAAACTGCCTACTGAAAAGTCTATATACAAGACTCCGTTACCGCAGAGGAATACGAATAATAGATAGATTAGCGTTTAATTGATTTTTGGTTACCAACTTTACCAACAAGTGACGTCCAAAGTAATTACTAATATGGCATAATTCCATACAAATACGTATATGTCACGCAATAAAGGCCTTCTTGTATTAGTACTACGCCTACGCTCTTATTTTGGCGCCGATACAAAATTCTGACATATTTCCTTTTGTCATCCAGCCCTATTGTTCGCAAACAAGAGGATTAAAAATAATAAATAATACTAATACGCTTCAACATTCATGATATATTGAAATAAAAAACCAAACACAGGTATTAGTTCCACAAGATCGCGACCGAGGACTTACCAAATAGTATATATTCACTTTACACAATATTGTGAAATAGAACATCTTATCACTCATTCGACTTTTCTTAATTTATCTTTTAATATTCGTTTCAATAAGAATTTTGCCTTACGTAAAATCATTAATACTACATTTAGTGAAATTTTAAATCTATTTAAAGGGGATAAGAAATCAATTATGCTGGAATATAGCCTTTGTTATTAAATGTAAACAGAAAGGCTGAATGAAACTGTAATGACAGACGTTCAGATAAATATATAATACGATACAACCGACGGGATTCAAGTCTATCTAATCACAAGTACTATAGTAGGTTTAAGTAGACAGCTCAAACAAATGAAACTTTCAATTCTATTTTATTGTGGACATAAACAGTTAAAATGTTTGTAGATTGTCACAACTTGTTAACAACAAATAATATAATTTCGCTTTAAAGTACGTTACTCTCTGACTACACATTTCTCTTTTTACTTATATGTAAATAGTACTATGGCTATGGTATATTTAAATTATTATTTTTTATGAATCACTCTAATGCTTAAAATAAATCGGAATAATAGAACCAATATTCTTTTTATTACAGCAGTAATTTCTTTGTCAATTGCATAGTAGTTCAAAAATTTTAAAGACGTTACTTCTTTTCTTACAAAAAGTGCTTGAAGAATATATAACCAGAAGATAATAATAAAAACCAAATAAATGTTTTTTTTTTAAATTAGATATAAATTTTCATAAAGGAAGGTAGAATTCACTTGTAAAATCACTCGACATAATTTCTGCGTAATGGTTAAAGTTGTCTAAAATTTGGTATTTATAAAAAAAGTAAAACCATAATAATAGACATTTAAATAATAAACAAATAATAGGCATTTCTTATCAGTTATTTAAATAAGACATTACGTATATTTTATACTTATTATCATTTATATCTCGTTGCAAGATACAAAGTCAATCAGTAACACGGTGTCATAAAAAAATCAAGAACATGTGTTAGTATTTTTAGTTGTTACTTATTGTTATTATAATTATGATACGGAATATATAAACAGTCATTAATTTACTTTTCATTTTCTTCATAACTCTTGATTTAAATTGTATTATAAATGAAGTACATATTTTTAAAACTTATCATTTTATAATTTATAGAGAACTTTTCAATTTATCTCTCATAAATATACTTAAATTTCAGTACTATTTCAATCTGATGGGATGATTTATTTGATTTTGGGTATGGGCAGCGGAATCCCAGAGGACAAATGCTGGCGGACTTCATGGAGAGAGAAGGCCTCTACATGATTAATTCTTTCTTCCGAAAGCCGCCGCAACGGAAATGGACCTGGTTGAGTCCTG
>DWLS01003254.1:0-16155 GCA_018246255.1 Pachliopta kotzebuea | reverse complement strand
ATATATATATATATGGAAGAGTGTTTTGGCAGAGGGAGTTCTTATTAAACAGAGATAAAATACGTGAGAGGAACATATTTAAGATGAAAATAAAAAAGTTTTAAAATCTACCTAACGGCATTTGATCATAGAAAAATTGATAAAAAGAAACTTATAATTATTATTTAAATTCTTTTGTTTTATCTGTATTTAAGTTACTACATACAACATAGGAGTCAAATGTTCGGTAAGTTCCTTTTAATATATTTACTGACCCAAACTTTATTCAACAAGAAAATTCCAGCAGAAACATTAAGGTTAAAAAATTTAATCTTGTACCTTAACAAAACATATTGTTATTTATTTTACATAGAAATATTAACCAATGTTTAACTGAAATGATTATAATAAAATGCTGTTCCTTTAAATTGTAAAGGACAATACAATAAAAATTTACTTGAACAAAATTTTGTTCCAGACTTTATTTATATTAAAAAAAAAACTTTTTTTGATTAGGAAATTTTTAATTATTATTAGCTTTCAGAAATGATTTTCCAGTAGAGACCAGAAAAAGTCACATGACCTACTGTTGCTAACCTGCACCACTCAACCGAAGGTTTCTGCAGTCCGCTGTTCCACAAATATCATTTCAAAGGAAAATATTGTGCAGAACCCTCATCAAGAAAAAATATGACCTAAAGATTATAGAAGATGTATGAAAACGAAAATACACTACAGTAAGACATTCATACATCCGTACATCCAAACACTAATGCGGAATGCTTTGTTACCAGTATTTAATAGCACACTAAGTTACAGTCACGGGGCAAGAATGAGATATATTTATAATAATAAAATTATAAACTTAACATTTACAATTGTTATAAAAACTTACAATTAATACACTTAAACAAATGTCTCGCAGTGTAAATTTTCAATAACACATTGTGCCCAAATTGTGTGTTGTATCAGGAATTCACACAGTTGATAAAGTTTAGGTAGTAAATGGTTTAAAACCAATACCTTGAATGTTACATGAAGAACTCCCTGTTTTCGTGTGGTGGTCAAGTGTGCCTCATCTGTGTGGTCGTTGAATTACCAGTCGGACTCTGACAGTTTGGCAAATCAATTATCGTTATTTCGATAACGCGCAGCCCTCTCAGTATTGGGTCAGTTATGTGTATGCCTCGAGGATTATACACTCTTTCGTTCTGTGTAGCAATGAATTTTGAAATTTTTCGGAGATGCTGTAATAAAGGGAAACAGGAAAATGAAATGGATGGTATTTGACCTGCTTATAAGTAATCCATCACTCATATAGGCTATAGCTAATTAGGATACTTACAACAGCACCAGATTGTGTTTGTCATATTATGAACTAAGTGTTAAGTCACCTTACTTCAGTAATTTCAAACTCTTCAAAGAAGTGATGTTCTCACATTACCTATAGGCGGCAGACACAGGAGCTAAGATCACCCATTTTTTTCACACATACCATCATTTAAGAATTTTGTTGTATTTCATAACTTAAACACTTTTCCTAAATTATTTACAAAATAAATTTATTGTATGAAACAAATAAAATTTGCATTACCTTCTCATAATGTGTCTCTGTACATATATAAATAAAATAGGCAGTCAGACAAGCGAGGCAGCCCTCGCAGTATGTACTACAGTCTGCCGTTTCAGCCATTTCAAAGTGTTCATTTAGTCTTTCCATTGTATATTCGAAAGTTTGTCTGTCTATCTGAAAATCATAACACACTTCAATTAAAATATTACTCTTGCTTTTAATTTTAAAGAGCTGATATAAATTACATTTACATTTACCATTAAGGCGCAGCAGATAACTACTTCTACTGTAACATAGAGATCACTGATTTGTTCTTCAATTCTTGTGATAAAGTTTTAATGGAGAAAGGTTTTTCAAACATGTCTGTTTTTATTCTTACATTATTAATATATCAAAGCCAGACTATACTAGCGAAGCATGTTACACCGTCTTCAGACTCTTAAACACTACCATTACATGTTATAGTAATATAGTTAGCATAGTAAAAAAAATCATTTAATTTTCATTTTAATGTATTTGTTCTAAAATGTATTGAATATGAAATATAGTAATTTCTTGCCTTTTGACAGAGAAGTCATGATCATGTTATTATTTATTTCAAACTTATTACTACTTATTTTTTATTTTAAATAGTCATTGAAACAATACTCACTACAGCAGCATCAATATGAAGTTTTTATTTAAATCTTAAAACCTGTTAAATATTGTGAATAAGAAGGAAAATAGAAATGCAAATCAAATATGATTCATATTTTCATTCATATTCATGGATATTTTTCTAAAATATCTTTTTGAGAATTGTTAGATGTATCAAATATAGATAAAATGTCTTAGACAACATTATAAATTTTTTTTAATTGCAAATGTTAATGCTTGACCACGATCCTTCCTGGTGTTAAGTGGTGATGTGGTCTGTGGTGGTAAAGCGTATTAACATAGGAAATCAAAAAAAAAACCTACAGAAAACTTGTGCTACTAGAACATAAACAAGTCCACTTTCACTTACTCTGTCCTCAAGTTCGGGCGGGAATCTTGTTTGGAACTTAACAGCTGTGCCTTCTGAGTAATCCCTTTGAATAAATATTTTTATCCCCTGCTGTGTAGGTGTTTGCTGGCTACCAGGCGTGTTCGGGCCCGACGGTATTCTGTTATTCGCCATTGTCATTTTAGAAACGTTAAAACATTAAGTGTTATTCAAACGCTAAAAAACGTTCTGCACCTCACGTATGAACCGTCATGAAAAAGGGATAAATTAATGGATAAACCCGACTCAGCACAAGAAATAATATTCTCACAATTTCCAACTCAAAACTGACGTACTTTTAATAGCAAATATGACACATGTCAAGACTTTATTGTCTTTGGTCTGTGGTTAGCCGTTGTCGTAGACAATAAAGTTGAAAATGGTTAAAACTATTTTACGATAAGGATTGTTTAAGAAAGTAAAATTTAGGTTTTGATATAAAAAATTAGGCATTGTATTTCATATTAATAAAAAAAATTACATTTTAGAAATTTTTGGAATGTTTGTTACTAAATTTGTTTATTATTTGTAACTACACAGATATATAATCCTACTATCTTCCTTTTCTTTGTATGCGTCCGTGCAAAATGTGATGTCGCTATGAATATATTGCTTATATCGCAATATTTTTCTAGCGTCTTAGAGCGTCATTTAATTACAGTAATGCTTCACTAGTATTGTTTAGTAGCGGGTACACTAGTTGCTACGGTACCTACGCAGACCATTGATTTAGTATAATAACTAAGATATTGGAACAAATATATTATCTTGTAGCATTAAAGGCGTCTAATTATCTTCTATGATTATAATAGAAATTAAAATTTAGATATAATAATTATTTTAAAACGATTACTGTTAATCGGTATTGATTGGCCTACAAAAAGCATTTAAAGTGTGAAGAAAACATCGTCCTAAACATGGCGCATTTAATTGATTTATTTCCGCGTGCCATGCATTCGACGGGTTTAATATTCAAAGGACGAATGAAGCGAAATCGTCCTGAATAAGCCGACGGCGAACCTACAAACTAATTAATAGATAATTCGGATTATTTTGTGTTCTGTTTAATCCTGTATTGAGTACTTATATTATAAAATAATCTTTTTTTACTTTAAAATTATTATGAGAAAATTGTAGACGTAGAAAAAGAACAAAGGTACCATTGATTTATTATAAGTTAAATATTCGTAATATCCATATTCATCGCATGTAATGTTGCAGGTGCCTTTACACTAGTTAACATATTTAAGCTAAGTAAAATACAAATTAGATTTAACACAAGATAAGAGTTAGGAAACTTTTTAATAATAGAATGAATTTGACAGTTGGATGAGGAAGTAATTATTTCTCCTTTTGTGATTGACTTAAAATTAGGCGACTGAATATAATGGTCAATAGCATTATCAAAGCCTATATAACCCTGAGATGTAAAAATTATGTTTGTAATTCAATACATTAAAATGTATATAAGAAAAATTCCAGATCGATATGTAATCTGTCAGTTATTTAGAAACTTGTATAGTTAGTCAATTACCATATTATAAACATTGCTTACTATAGGAACTAGAATAAACTGTAATAGAATACTGATTTTACCTTGTTTTATAAATTTTCAGTTTTAGGTTGACTTCGTTAATATTTTCATGTAAACAATTTGGAAGTGCAACAATAGCGTTTGAATAATGCATTGCGGCTTTGTTTACATCTTTTTCTTCATTTTCATTCAAGTAGCTTTCGTAGAACATAAAATGTAAATTATATTTGATTTTAAACAAGCGCAATTTGGTTAGTAAAGTGGAATTAATTCTTGGCGCACTGTACTATATTATTTTGTAGCAATTGCACATAAACGACCTACTGCCCGACTCATACATTATCGCTAAGAGAATTTCGAAGTAAAGTTTATAACAGTGTTGGAATACTGTATTAAATATGACCAAATTATTCATATAATTTGTTGGTGTATTTTTAGAGGTCCATCCCGATAAATACTTGCAACATATTAGATAATATAAAACAGAGGTTTCTTATATCTTTTCAATTTTGATTAATATGTAGAGAAGTTTTAACATATTGACATACCTGTCGATTTTGTATTTATTTATTAAATATTGATAAAAACGAAATATTAATGTTATGAATATTTAATCGACATTAATGGCTATAAATTTTTATTTACACATTTAGGTTTTAAAATTTTGTTTTCAACAGATAATGCGTAAATTAAATAATAATTTATGTTCAAAACATGTCCCCAAAAATCAAGCTTTTATATCAGAACACAGGTAAGCGCGGTGTCAGTGTCATAAATCAACAAGTAAACTTCGCTTCCGAGCAGTACTTATATCGTTTTAGCGATCAATTACATCCATCAACTCTATTACCATTCCATATGGTCCCGAACCTGGGCGTAGGCTCAATGGATGTTGGAAATCATATCACGGAGGCGTGCATCCGTTTTGTAGCGACATCTTTCACTTAAACATGTGACCGGAATGGGGAATCCATATGAAATGTGGACTTTATTACGTAAGGAATGCGAACGCAATGCCTCTAGCTTAAAAGTGTCACTTTCTTTTATATAATTGTCAGTTAACTGACTTTGTAAGTGATATTAATTATAGTAAGGATTGCTAGTACAAACATAAACACTAAAAGTTTAGGAAAGTAACCTATTACTCGGTATCTCTGATGAGAAGTTTCTACAGTTTCTAAAGTTTAACTAGCATTATAGACAATTTAATAAATTTATAATTGCGTCGTTACTACAAAAATGTTTATAAAATACTTATTCTTTTTATATGTAACAGTAATGAAAATATAGATAATAGAATACAGGATGTTTTAGAACAGTAGTATCGATTCCTTATATCGTGGGGTCTAGACCCCACTGTGTGTGTAGTTAAGTAAATTTTTTTATTAGTCATAATCGTCATCATATCTATAGACAGACGACCGTCCATTTTAAAAGAATCAAATTAAGATTTTAGGTACCACCATAGCGGCGTTTCACAACCGATTTCTATGAGCAATGTTCGAACTTTATTGTGCACGAATTTAAAGACTGTAATTTTTCAAAATACACAAAATTAACTTAACATTAGTTAAAAGTCTAGATCATCTCCTTTTATCAAAGAAGAGAGTATTTGCTTTGGAAGCATTTGAAATGTTCTATTGTAAAAAAATTTCAAACTTAGTTTGAAAAACGTTGTTACAGTTGTATTAAGAAAAGCTTTAAATATTGCAATCCTGTCCACGTATTACCAACCACAAGACTTTAATAAAGCTGATCATATTGATACATTGAATGAAAATAACTTTTTTTTACCGTACAAGCCGATGAGATGAGTAAGGCCGTTCATTTCACAGTAAGTAAAATGCTTGCGCATAACAACGTGGCGCTGGTTAGGATGATGAACACAGCGCCACATTACGCTCGTCGCCTTGAAACATAAGATGTAAGTCTCGTTACCTCAGTACTTTCTTTGCAACTGTAAAATCACTAGCTCTGGCAATTGTACAATTACATTTTATATGCAGATAGAATTAAGTCTTCCCGTACTTTTGGAAATATTTTTAATATCGTTACGTCTAAAGGATATTTTTGTGTCCTGGATAACCTTGCCAGAGGATAAGAGATTTTTCGTAGATTATCTCCAATACAAAAAGAGTCACTAGTTAATGGAATTTAAAATCATAATTGTAACATTCGGTATCTGTAAATATGTTTACGATTCCTAAGTAGAAAAATTATATATATAAAATAAAATTCTACTTAATTTATTTTTTATTAATTTGCTAGTTCAGTTTTTTAAATTGATTTAGTTCAACTTCAGTTACGAGAAGCTACGACGTCGTAGATGCGAGGAATTGTATTGGCTGAAATTTTGTGTACATTCTAAACCTAGTTCTACACCAGCAACCTTTTTTACCGCAAGTCACAATGAAATATTAAATGTTTTAGTCAGAGGTATTTGCGCTGTAATGAATTTATATTTATTCGATTTAGTTTTCAGAGTTAGCGTAGCAAAGTAACCTAAAATTATCCAGTGTAAACATTTAATGATTATACATACTTATGTGGTATTATATATATATTTATTACGGACGTTCTATAGTACCAAGCTATGATAGCTTAATTTATGCAAAAATACAGTAATTAACACAACAATAAAATTAAAAATAATAATTAAGTAGTAAATACAAAGTAATTCCGCGTTTTATAGAATATGATGTCAATTTCCATTAGAGGATTAGGTTTGGATTATATATAAAACAATACGTAAACCAAAAAAGAAACTAAGAGCGAATCCAGAGACCTCAAAAAAAAAAGCACCACTAGGTAGCAGAGAGAAAACATATTTTTTTTCCAAAAGCTTCAAGTGAAATTACCACTGTAACTATGTTTAATCTATTGGCTTAAGATGTATTATGTGATGCTAGTTGGGGTGTTTATACAGTTACTGTCACCCCATTGTTATGTGCACGCTTATTGATTGATTTGGTCAATCAAATAATTATAAAATGTTAGAATACTTTCTACATCATAAGTCAAGGTTAGTAAACAAAAATAATGATAATAATTAATTAATTTTGACATAAATATCTCTAATTATTACGATAGACAATAAACTAAACATGTAATTCTCTAGAGAGCTTGCGTTTCTTTTAGAATCTATTGTTCCCTTATCACCTTCGTCCCTATAGTGTCCATCGCCATCTTACGTCACTCAGGCAACAAAGTGATAGTTTTCTGATACAGTGTCACCTCTCACAAACACAATTAAAATGTACCACAAGCTTACCCCCACATGTGTATCGCCGAAGATAGCCACTGCTGCGCATTCTGCCACCACGTCACGTATTAATGCTTGTATATAAACCAAGTCCTGCACTTCCCTGGCATACATTGTGACCGCTTGACGGACGGCAGTCGGACGCATCTGCCGTCATTTAATTAAAAAAAATATTGTGAAAAACAGTGAAAAATGAAATTACTAGTGGTTTTATCGCTCGCAGCTCTAGCAAGTGCAAATTATCCAGCGTCGAAGCTGGTGACGAACATTTATAAAGAATGTTTAAGCCAATATTCAATTGAGTGTGTGAAGCCGAGAGCAATAGAGTGGATTTCACGAGTGAGCAACGATGACGAAATCAAGATTACGGAGAACCTCTCCATCATTAAGATGGGAACCCTCGAGGATGATGCAGAAGTAGACCCCAGGATGGCTAAGGATCCCGCTTACGCTATGTTCGACAAAGTAGACCGCTTTCTCCAAACTCATTCTGTTAGAGTGAAAGTTCCCGATGAGATTGTCAGCAGTTCTGCTTCCGAATATGTGCCAAGATCGCTTCTTACAGACTTGCCATCTGAACTTACTATGCCTTTGGATGGAGAAGAAGAAGTGGAGACCTTCGAAGGCAGGAAGAAGAAGATCAAGCTCCCTAAGCCTTTGAGGATCAAGAGCAGTGCGTAACCTTGATAGAACTTTGTCCTTATTGAAAATGATATTATATACTAATGTAAACATATATTTTCAGAACATGGATTCATCAAGAAGGTCATCCTGCCTTTCCTCCTCGGATTGAAATTCAAGACTGCTGTTCTAGTACCTTTGGCTCTCGCTATGATCGCTCTTAAGACATGGAAGGCTCTTACTCTTGGTCTTATCTCTCTAGTTCTTTCTGGTACGTTCCAATAAATTCATGACGGTACTTCGTAGTTATCCACAAACTGTCTGATGAACAATTATAGTTTTTTAATACACTTTTAAATTGCGTATAATTATAAATTTCAGAATGATCATCAATTTAATTTATTTACAGGTGCTATGGTCATCTTCAAATTCACGAAGCCCAAGGTTGTGAACTACGAAGTCATCCACTACCCTCAACACCACGTCGAACACCACGTCGACCACCATGCCCCAGCCTGGGACGCTCACGGTCCTTATCAAGCCCGATCATACGAAGACGCTCACGAAATCGCTTACTCCGCCCAAATATAAACCAAAAAGTTACAATAAGCTTTAAAAATAATACGGACCTCTGATTAATTTATTTATTTAAATTATTTATTTTATTGTAAATAAAGTCTCTATGTTTTAAGTTTCAAATATTATTCGCGATTGTCTTTTACTGATCCTTCCCTATCTCATGACTATGACATTTTCATTGTTAGTATAGTACGACGCATCAGGAATAGCACTTTTTGAAAAGTCATTTATGAATTTTAGACGTAAATTTCTAGGTTCAGTTTTCTTTTGAAAATTGAAGGGTTTGATGTTACTTAATGAGGTGTCAGAAAATATTTTCCCATCAACATTATCTACTAGTATCTTGATATTACCTTGAGCTATCTTGTCACCTGTGTCGTAAAGTTCGATTCTTAGGAAGTCGTTTATAATTGAACTCTTCATGAAGCTTTCCGGTGTGCTGCTATCGACTACCATCCTTCTAAATTCTTGGGTAGTACGTTTTTGCGTATGGTGTATAATTGATTCTATTTGCCTTAATTTCGCGCCGGTTTTCTTTTCTTTCAACCTTGTACTTTCATTTGAATCAATATTCAGGACGGTGCGCTTTGTATCCGGTCTGCTTGAAAGCAATTGATTAGAAAACGCCTCGTACACTTTGGAACTCCTTAAAGGATTCATTTTATAAATTTTGAGCAGCGCCTTCAGTGTATTATCTGCATGTCCTCTTTTTGTTCTATGCTGGTTGGAGATGCGCGGAAACATTGTAGTTACCTTTAAAGAACACAGTATTATTAATAACAATAACATAAAAACTTGGTATCCTTTATAATCTTCAATTCAAAATTACAAGAAGGCATTTGTTTGTGATTATTATTAAAAAATCTTACTTTTTCAATCTTCAAATTACTTTTGTAAAAATTGTTTAGTAATAATTAAGAAATTTGCTTAGTTGCATTTAGCTTTTCCAGTGGAGCCTTGACACATATCTTATGACAGAATTCATCGTGTCTCAGCAGTGGGAACATTAGGTGGAAGAAAATTATGGAACATAGGTATTAATAACTTTCTTTTATAAGCTGTTAAAATATGTATATAGTAAATCATTGCTTTTAAGAAACTTTTATTTCTTCTTTAAGAGATCATCAGGAAATTGTTTGTTAGAGAATTAGCTTATGGTTTTTAGCACGAAGCAAAACTTGTGTTAATACAGTCACTATTTATAAAAGTAATGAAATGCAAAAGGATTTCGCCTCATTGCGTATTTGATCACGTATAACGGTGAAATGAGGGTGCAAAGTTCCGCGAGGCCGTCGAGGAAATCAAGTCATTGATTCTATTGTTTGCCAGTGCCAAAATAGAAGAGAAACCACGATACGATTGGTTACCAAATAGATGAATTGATAAACGGATCTACTACAATGTAGGCCTCTCAAATATAGTTTACCATTATCATTTCTTGATTTGAAGATCACTGCTGATGGTGAGATCGCGATAGTGACATAACATTTTATGTTTAAGACAGCAGAAGATGTGGATTTGTTTACAATTCCAACCTTGCATCTTATTGATATGGACAAAAGAATAAAGAAAGAAAAGTGAACTTTCCGCTCTCTTATTGCATACAGAAAAAAAGATGTTTCAAAAACCAACTTGAAAAAATAACTATTATCTAGTAAGTTGTAATTATTTCGTATTTAAGACTATAAAACATGAAATCTGGTTCATATCTGACTTACATTATGACGCCAGCCGACTCATGATGAAGCTAATGATGATACCAACTCTTGTTTATGTATTACACTTTTATAGCGTTAGTTGATTTATGTATTATATAGTAAATATCCTTTTATAATTGTGCAGCATAAATTAATATACAGGTAGGACAATATTTGTAGGATATAAGGTATTCAGAATACTTGACGATACTATAAGGTATATTTGAAAATGAGATCCTGCAAAGGTACTAATATCAGCAGTTAAAAAATTGTGATTAGGAATATACAACCTGTAAATAGCGAAGATGTACTAAGGTGTACTAAACGCGATTACTGTATACTTACATGACGAAATGCGAAAGGTAAAGAATATCTTTTACTATTTGGAATATTGTAAATTAAGTGATAGAATGTAACATGAACCAAACTTACCAGTAAAGTGTTGAGTATAATAGCTTGAACTCTCATTTAGTTCATTGTGTACCTAACGCGCAAGTTACAGCACAATATCAACTGTTTAGGTTGAATAACGTCAACAATGACTTGGTCAAAGATTTAGGGGGTTTAGAAACGTTATTGACGCAATTGAAAACACATTACTTTCATATTATTTTTGGTGAAGACACAAACTCTGCAGCAATCTTTTTAAAATGATATTAACAATAATTGTTTTACTACATTGAATTGTTCCTGTTGCTGTTGAACTCGATGATGGGATACCACGCTGTTCGATGATTTAAGTAATCAGGTTATATTTTGCTTTTTACATAATGTATCTCTAACTTTTTTAATTTGCGTTCTAAAAGAGTTAAGATGTCCTTTGTTGGGTTACGAACGTATAGTTGCATTTTGATAGATGAGAAAAACAATATGAATTATTTAATCAAAGATTGTTAATAAAAACAAATTAAATACCTTTTACTAAAGTACTTGTTTATTAAATAACTTATCACTAGAATAAATTATTAAATGCTAGTTACAAATTTTGGCGTTACAAAATTTAAATGTTATATATATGATATTAGACGTATTGACGTCTAATATTTCTAAATTTTTTGAGCAACAAGGTCTTTGATTTTAAAACTGGATTTCTATGGTCCTAGTGACTGAATTATTTTATTATTAACCTACAAAAGTAAACAAAAAATTCTGTAATAACAGTATTAGTCTAAAGGACAGAAAATATACAAAAAACCATTAGTACTAAAAAAACGCTCAACTTTCTTAACGCTAGAAAATAAATAAATAAATAATTAATTTATAATGCAGATTTAAGTTATTTCTTAGTTAGTTTAGTAATCATTAAAAAAAATGTTTATGTATTTATTAAGCTTTCCAAACGCCATTTATCTTTCTTCAACAGCATCTACAGCTATTGATAAGTAAAAGCACCAAGAGATGGCGTTAGGATAGCTCCAATTTATTAGATTTAAAAAAAATTTAACGAAAATTACTATTACAGGGTGTAATAAAAAATAAACAGCTCTTTCAATGTTCCCATTACTGGGACTTGAAGTCTTCTTTGCAAGAAAAAGTTCAATATTATCTATCTATCATACAAGCCAGGTGCACTTTGTAGATGTCACATAAGTCCGTTAGCTATTGTTTTAGGAACAGGTCGATTTCCTCATGATAATTGTCTTTACCGGAAGCTCAAGGTCAGTGGGGATCGAACCCTCTCGTCTTCGGACGTATAACATATAACGCCCTTCTTCAAGTAAAATACTCATAGTTTCTTCAGAGATGTAAATTTTATACTTAGAATTATATAAGAACATTGCCAATTTTATTTAGGTCATTTAAGAGCTAGGTTTTTTATTCGCTACTCATATGTTTGGTTGTAGCTGTTAATAAAATTCTATAAAATAACTACAATCTGATACTTGAATAAATTAAAATTGAATTTCATTCATTTTACAATTTTACTAAGTTATTTAAAATCATCACTATTTGAATTAATAATAATTATAGATTATAAATACGTTCTTGTATAATTAAATAATAACTACGTTTGAATTATATAATTTTAAATATTAATAATGATGTATTTACACGATTAAAAGCTACAAAAATGCATATGATGTAAACTAGTTATTCTTGTTTTGAAAGTATAAGTTCATCTTCTATGTGTTCTTTTCTATTCCAAAAACTTTCCCTTGATTTTCTTCTGTTACATAAAATTAAATTTAACTTCTTCACAATGATTTTTACAAATAAATATATTGTTAATCATTTAGCAATATTAAAATTAATTTAATATTTATTTTTTGTTGTTATAATCTACATTGCAGTATGGATACAGAGCGACACAATCTTTTTGTTCTTGCCCATCTCTAGCCGCTTGCACGTATCTGTAATACCTTAATGCATTCTTGCTGTCTGCAGGTGGGACCAGCTCACTGGATTCTCTGAAATTATTTAACACATAGTTATATAGACGCAAATATACAAAGTACAGGGCATACTCTAAGTTTGCCGCAGCCACAAAGGTGATAGCTATGCTCACAGCTTAGTATTTGAGCGAATCGTATAATAGTAAAAACGTATAAAGTAAATAACTCATGCATATTTATTCAATGAAATTACAAATGCAACTATTATTCATTATAATGTGATTGATGTGACAATGATGTTCTCATAAGATCAGTTTTTTGTTTGTTCAGAAACTATATGCAAAAAGAGAGCGTCTTTCATTTGCACGTAATTTCCCATAGGCGCGATGTTTTACGTCAATAAAAAATTAATTATCTAACAAATTGAAATGATTTATTAGTAAAAATGGTTGGTTGTAAATAAAATTCAGACCAAATCACCTTGATTTTGTGAATAAAAAATAATAGAAATCGAACTCTTAGTTTAGGAGGAGTGTAGCTGTAAAGATTCACTTTTCTTGCATCATGGGAGGTTCGCTCCAATAAATAGAATGATATAATTTTTATGTATGTAAAATTACGTATATAAATCTTAGGATTCTAGTAAGCTTTTAGAGATAATTTTTTTAACTTAAATTAATTGCTATGCAGATAAAAAGAAACTATTTATCCAATATGCTATAAGAATAATCAACTATAACCTTTACACAATATATTCTTTAAGAAATTTTATGTAATTCTAAAATCTATCCCAAATCCAATTTTTTTTCAATTAAATTCATCGTCATCATTTCAATCGATGGGCGTCCACTGCTGGATATAGGTCTCTTGTAAAGTACTTCAGAAAATACTATTAAATTATAGTATTATATTATAAGGTGTTATTTGTATAATAACGATTGGTTAGACATGTGATAAGGATGGTGAAATAAATTAAAAGAGTAACTAATAAGTGACATTTGTAGGCGACGAAGGCAATGTGACGGAACGCAGGGTCTGACGTCCTCGTGAGCTTCTGTTCACTCTGGTTCTTATCCCCATCTCCCTGCCCTGTTCCTACTTCGTGTTAAATCGAAATTTATGCTATTATCCTCCACTTATCTTGGTGTACTCTTTACGTTTTATTAAAAAATTTTATCACATGCATACAACTTTAAATAAATGTATTGTGCCATTCAATTAATTTGTGAGACTTAACAGACAATTTTCTTATAATTCGCCGAAATATAACAATAGGATTTGTGAAGCGAGGAATGTCGTCTCATTTCATGGAGATCCCCAAAGATAGACGCAATTTGGGGTCAAGTACCGTAACGGAATGTTATTATAATAAAACTAGAGATATTGTTTCCTACGAAGACGACACAACTATAAACAATTTCGTTTCTAAAAAAGCTCCACATCTTCCGAATAGATCAGAGAATTAAACTTTCAGAGCGTAAATTTTAAAATGATTATTTTTTAAGTATTTTCCAGTGAATATGTGGTCAGTTGTACTTAAAATACCATATAAAATAGATAAAAAGTTCATCGTACAATAAAAGTCCATGAAACTTGTCCTAAAATGCTTTTTTATTTGGTGTCCGTATGAGTTTATGTTTGTTACTTTCGTCCTTTCTATATTACTATTCTTCAAATTTTGCTAATGAGAGTTCGATTATAGTTGTTAGTTCTTATGTTTTTAACCATGTAACATCAAATTGTGCTCATCGCCTTGTGACGGATGTTTAATCTCACCTTTGAAAGATAACCTGTTTCTGGGTCAAATAGAAACTATGTGATATTTGTATCTGTTAAAATTCTTTTGCTGCTCACCCTTAGTAAGTTGCAAATGGTTTCTTTTTTACTTTCTGTAGACCAAATTTTAGAATAATGTAAAAGCCTAATACTCACTTGCTCAATTCATTTGAGACTAGATTGCTGTATGGTGAGTGTTTGAAGGGATCGCTATACATTGCGCATATCGCTCGCTCCCTACATCCGACGTCGTTCGCACCCATCGGCATCAGAATCGTGTCCACTTTCTCCAATAAACCGCCGTAGAATTTCTCCGCTGCTATCGTATCCTGAAAAAAAATATTATTTACTATTTACCATTTTAAGATAGCTTTATTACCATTTACTAAATTATTTGCGGTTATATAAATTAGTCAAAGGTACCACATTAATTTGATATAACTAATTTATGTAATGATTAATATATAAAATCTTTTCATTATTAACAAAATTTTAAAGGGACACCGCTTTCCTCAATATATTACTTAATCCTACTGCAAGATTCATAGCCCATTATGACACAGAAATCGTGATTTTAGAAGCAGATATAATAGTAATAATTATTAGACACTGTGATTGGAAGCTCAGAATTTAATTGTTAGTAAAGATTGAAACTTACTGGATCTTGAGCAGCTAGTATTTCTTGCTGTTGTCGCACCAGCTCGGTCTCGGCTTTGACCCGATTGGTTTCTGTCAGTTTCGCCTGTGATACTCTTAGTATTTCATCTCTGACTGGAGATGCCGGAGCCCGGGCCGCAAGGGATGCTGCTCGGATCTAAAAAATAAGGGTTAGGTCTTTTAGATTCATATGGTTATATGAAAATTACAAAAAAATAGTTGTCGAAGGAGATTAATTATAAATCAGGAAAACATTAGTTACATGGAAAATTTGATTGCATATGTAAAAGTGAAAGCTTATGCTTTCTTATTTTGTTTTGTAAATAAACTTGCTTTAATTTAACAAAATAGCTTTTAATACTTTAAAATTAACATACAAGTGCCTCTTTTTCTGGATCTCTTACTGTTGCTTTCTTATTTCTGTAGTAAGGATTAGGCGGTCCAACTGGCCTGAAAATAATAAAGTTTTCTATGTTCAACAATTGCATTAAATATTTATAAGTGAAAAACTTTTTTGTAAAATCAATCACTAAGCGAAAAAAAGATGCAGAAATTAAAATTTGTCATTGGAATTTCTTACTAATTATCGGATAACATAATATATGGCACCAGAATCTCATTAGGAAACTCCTAATTATAAGGCAAGGTATTCACTGCAGCACGGAGACTATTAAACATAGAGCCAAAGCACTTTACTTTTTAAATTGCTTTTGAGAATATTCTTGATTATAGCTATTTTATATTATTTTTTTATTTTATTATACACATGATTTCAAATAAATTACCTTCCTGTACTACCGGCTAGAATTTTTTGTCCGGCGTTGGGAGCTACCACTAAATTTGGTACGGCGTTGTTGCTGCTTGCGTATTCTCCGACATTTAGCGCTTGACCTGTAAATTAGTTTATTTTTTGTCATTACTAGCACGGTGTAATTACATATCTAAGATAAAACTTAAAACCTAAATTTAGTAGACATGTTTTCTTAAACGAAACACCGCGAGTTAGTAATTTAATTTGTAAGTAATTTCTTTATGAAGTAGTCAATGTACAAGACATAATACTACGTGCACTCACTCGATGGGAAAGCTTTTATTTATGTACTGGGCCTGCACATGGTGA
>DWLS01003253.1:0-16155 GCA_018246255.1 Pachliopta kotzebuea | reverse complement strand
AGCGCGTTCCGAGGTCTGCGCTTTAAGACGGAGGCGTTAGGGTTCGGGATGTAATCCGCTGTTTGGACGATCAGAGGATTCGAGTGGTAAATCCAAAGGTAAATTTTAGCCAGAGCAAAATTGAAGTAAATATGTTAATTTTGATTTTGACGCAAGAGTATAGGTAAAAAAAAAATTGATTTAGTCCGTATTTAGAACTTGCGAATTAAAGTCATAAAAGGATTAACAGTAAATATTCCAATAAGGCAACAAAACTATAATGTATACTAACAATATTAGATACGAATAGGAATAAGGTGAGAATAGTTCAGTAAGGCACAGGGCCGATTAAAATAGAGATCTTTAGGGGAGGTCTATACCAGGCGCTTACGGCTGATGATTATGAGGTAGTTAACTAATCATTATTTAAACGACGATGTCCGTTCGTCCGTCAACAATTTTCAATCTCGAGAACTACAAGGGGTAGGAAGCTGAATTTGTCGTACAGACAGATCTCGCTTAGATAAGATCAGAGCCGTTGGAATTTCGTTGGTATGTGGTCGGGTTCCCGAGTTGTGGGTGCTCAAAGTTTCATAATTTTGTATGGTCCACTTGTAAGTAGTAAATGGTAAACGAAAATGATTTTCATGCGCAATCTGAAGTAGCGATGGCTTTACTATTTTCACTAGCATTTGTACACTGAAGAGTCAATCACAGCAGTGTTATTATGGTAACAAGTGAATAGTATGATTACGTATCATCGCGTCCCAGTTCCGTGGCACCGTTACCACCCAACCCAGTGCGGATAACGAGCGCGTACCATACCATATGCGTTATAACACGCTTCTTGAGCTGTCTCGCGGGCCATCACTCGAATGAACGTAATCCTAATGATTAACTTAATCATAGACCCCGTCTACGGAGCTTTCGATGTAAGCAATGTTAAACTGTATAATTTCTACTGTTGATCAGTTAATATTCTTTAGACCACACACGAAGTAAAGTCATCTTGTATCGCACGATGAATTTTTTAACACGACAAAGAGTTGTGTTAAATTTGTAAACAAAGGGTAGATCGTTTTTTTGCACATTTTTTTTTTAACTATGTCTCGCAATAGTTTTATTAGAAAAATTTTATACTGCTTTTTTACTTTACCTAAATTTACTCACAAGGTATTTTTTTAAATACAAACTATTATTACTTTTTTAAAATAGTTATAACTATATTATACGCAACCTATAAAATATTTCCGTCTAAGTTATCGATGACAAAGATATAGTGAATCATCAATTACGATAATTCATTATTTATGTTCTGGTTTCTATGTTATAAATTCAATCTGCAAAAGTTCAAATTCCTTACCAATCTTTCTGTGTAAACATTATCTTGGACGGCTAGTATTTTTTGACTTCTCGAGTATCTAAATTTAAACTCCACGATATTGTTTGTAAAGAAACATAGTAGTTGTTTTCAAGTTTGTTTGTGACCTGGATTCGCATCGGAAAAAGTTAGGACCAGTTGCATTGAGTGTGCATTAAAATTGTTATATAGTGAAGTGAACTCATTCTGTCTTGTGTGTTGCCGAGTGTCACCTTAACATCACGAGGGCGGCAGATCACCGTCATGAGGAGCGGCGACACTGGAGTCACATCACGGCCTGTAATTGAATGCGGCTGAGTGTACGCGCCATTTCACCCGGCCGTGACTCACGAATTAGAACTCCGGCAGAGATCGTAATTATGCCTGAGATATTTCGTGCATGGCCACTCGAGCTGACGGTAAGTACAATAAAACGGTGTAATTTAATCAAAAGTTTTATTAAGGTCAATAATAGAAACAATACAAGTGGGACACAGCTAGATGAGCCAGGAATGGTAATTTTGTGATGCACGTTCAGTTGTATTTGATCTTAGTGCATGTGGGCGAGCTGCTGTCAGATCGCGCAAGGTAAATTGTTATATCTTAATAATGGGCGGTAGTATTCAAAATAGTTTAATAATAACTATCCCTTACAGCAGAATACATGAATATTTTAAATTTATCTATATCGGCGGCTTTTACTCTTACGACGGTCTTGTTTTCACTAGACTATAGTTTGCAAACATTACTGTTCCGGTATGAAAAGCACTCTGTAGCTATTGAAATTACTCTGGTAACAAGACTTGACATTTGATTTTTCAATGCTACGAATGTTTTGCTCTATGTTATGTTTATGTTCCTAACTAGCGCCACATTGTTATAGACTGGTGTATCACGAACAGGTGAGATGTCTGATTTCTTCATTGCTACATAACATCAAAGAATAAAAAATAAACAGTTTCCATTACAAGAAAAGATTTGAATAATAATGCGAGATTGTAATCGTTGCTTCAAGGAGCCTGTTGAAATATTGCGGTAGCAGTTCTTTGTATAATTATACTCCCAAGGCATCATTAAAATAGATCTGTAGGGGGTGATAAATTTAGAAAGTGTCGAGTGTCGAAACAATACTCGGTAGTAGCGGCGTCATTGTTGCTCTCCTATAAACAAGATAAAGGCGATTGAGAGGAGGCACGCAACAAACGCCCGATAGCTCTCCAGTTAGATCTTGAACAATTGCCTGATACTATCACCGGTAACCGCCGTATCGAGGAGCTAACACTACTTCCTAATTCGGTACGCAGCCTGTTTAAGAATACACCTTGTCCTAACAAGCTTTCGTCTTGTATTTGCAATTTTTTTTATGTTCTATTATATACAGTTTGAGGTATAGTTTCATTTAAATGAGAAATCCACACAAACTGTACATATAAATAAATTTTTTTTAATGTTATGCTTACGGAATTCATTTTGAAACGACTTTAACAATTTACGTCTGTTTCGAAAAACCTCAAAATAATTTTACTGAAATTTCAATTGAATGAAGGAAAATTTTTTGATATCGATTCAAAAAACACAAAGGACAGAAAAGCAGATTTTCTTACCGAACATGTTTTATTATACCCCTTTTTTGATTCGTTAATTGTTAAATGATCGCTCCAATTCATTAAACAATATAAAAAAGTATATGAACTTAACATCCATTGACAGATATGTAAAGGTACAGTAATTGTTGATACAATCATGACCTTTCATCAACTCATACGACTGAGATTATTCAGCGAGACCGTTTTATCATAACAGAACAGATTTACTTATATATAGTTAATGTTGAGAAAGATTTTATTAGTAGGTTTGTAGAGAGCTAAATCAGTGCATTGTCAATATCTGCCCATTTGATTAGACTGTGTAAAGACATTGAATTTGCACCGGTACAAGACCTTATCACTGGTTCTAATAAACTTAGTATTAATTTATGAGTGTACGCGTCGTGTCGGATAACCCATCTAGATAAGGGCATTCTATACAAGATCGTAAATCAGTGTATCAATGTTAAGGCTGTCTAGATTCCTGCTTACCCCAGAATTAAGGTCAGGCGTGAGTTCATGATTTTATGATAATCTTAAGCAATGATCGTAAAGCAAACAAGTAACAACGCCGTGTGAGATACATCGTTTTAAGATCACAGGTTTTTTGATTGTCTTCATGAGCGATCTATCTTTGTTCATAAACATTTGAATTTTTATCTAATACATTAATGATTAATTAATTTAATTAACATAAATGTCTTAGAGAGAAGTAATTTTATAAACAGTAATTTAACTAGCAACTTGTATATTACATACATATACACACATTATGAGAAGACTTAAAACCATTAGAATTATAAAAGGTTCTATGCAAAAGGTTCTAAAATATAAATTCCGTGTATAAATCTGCTAGTAGTGAAGCTTTTACCGCTATTCAGAATTCTCCATGAGAGATACCTTTGAATTCACCGATTTAATGGTCCTCAGAGACGACGGTACAAACAGTCAGGAGTGTAAAACGATACGACAACGGCGATCAAATTATACCCTATAAAAAGATAATTTTTGAAAGTTAAAAAGGAACCGTTATAACGACTTCAATTGTTTATACTTTCAGAATATGCCCACGGAACAATGGATTCGTACAAACACAATAACTTCGACATCAATCATTTATATTGGCAATTTAACTACAGTTACTCAGATATATTAAAGTTTATCTATAACTGTGTGCATTAAGTGTTTATGTTTACGAGAAAAAGATCGTATAAAGACTATATTTGCAGAATATTAACGTGTAGGTAATCTAATAATTTTACTAATGTGCGCTTTAAACTAAAATACTATAATTTAAAATACAAAAAGGCACTTGTTTGTATTTTTGAAAATTCACTATTGTTTGTCCGCACTACGTTTTAATTTAATGATAGTAGACCTCTGTTGCTAGAGATCGTCTAGGTACGTACTACCGCAGCTCCTATTCCAGATGACAAACAGTAGTGTGTAAATATTACTGCGTTACGGTTTGAAGAGTACTTATGATTACTGGGGTAACGAGACTTAACATCTTATGCCACAAGGCACCGAACGCAATGTGGTGCTACGTATACCATCTTAACCAGCGCCACGTTGCTATGGGCAGGCTTACTATGAAGTGATCGCCTTGCTCGACGCGTAACTCAAAGAAAAAAATAAAAATCATCAGCGTCATTGTGACTCATACATCAGCCTTTGTTTATGTTATAAATAAATTAAATCTTTTTGGGAATCAAAAATTATAATCAATAAAATTCCGACAAAAAATTTTTTTGAGTTGAAGCGTAACATAATAGTAACGAGAGACTACTTTTTATTACTAGTACAAAATCAAGTTTAAAGGGTAAGAAAAGACAAAGAAAGTAAGGTCGGGAAAAATTGGTCTCGTATTTTGTCGTAGCATACTGTCTATGTTGGGGAAGGTAACAGCTCTATCATATATATCATATATGATAGAGCTGTTACCTTCCCGTATATATATCAGCCGGTATGTGTTAAGCAACAGTGCAGGGGGGCACCTGTGAGTTCCGGCAGAGATTCCGGAGCCTTCCACAATGCACTGAGGATGACCACTGAGGGGGTTTTAGTGAGTATACATCCCACATAACCCTGACTTTCCCCAGAAGCATGGTAACTTTTGAAGAATTCACCGCAACAAAAAAAAATTGAGAGGGTAAAAAAATAGTTTTGCACATTAGTTATGGTACACATGAATTCCAAATTTCAAGTTTCTTAGCAAATATGCGAGTATATAAATAAAATGTTCACTAAAATTGATTATTATGCGTCAAGATGCTTGTCGTTTGCAAATCGGAGCCAGCGATGCGCAGGCGCCTTATTGATGCACTGGCGGTGGCAATTATTTTTGTTTCTCAATGACTGCCTGTCCTTCTTGACCGCAACTTTGTCCGGGCGTTTGTAATATTTGCGTCATTGTGCATTATCGCACTCCGAATAAAATATATATACACTGGAGAGTTAGTAACGATTGTAAATCCAAACAGCATTGTAAGGCAGTAATTTATTTAACATTAACATAGACAGAAATTTGTAACTAAATAGACTTAGAGATAATAAGAAATATCAGTTAAAATATTAATATAGTTTTTTGTAAGCTTTCCTTTGTACATGCTACAAAAACAGACTAAATATTTGTAGATCGATAAGGATCTTATTAGTCATCATCATCATCATCAGCCGATGGACGTCCACTGTTAGACAAAGGCCTCTCACGATCATGGGGGGATTTGGGTCATTTCCTACCACGCAGGGCCCAGTGCGGTGAATCATGATATTTAGTACTTTCATATATCGTATATATTTATTTTTACCTTCTTTAGTATTTATTTATAGAATTGTATGTATAAGTAAGTATATGTATGTATCATATAAAGACTACTATTATTGTTTTGGCTTAAAATATATCTTTCAAACTTCACCTGCCACAGCATTTCCCACCTCCTAGGTTGACTGGCAGAGAATACCTGTCCGTCTGTTGAACCCTAGTTTTAGGTAACGCAAGATTTTTATTTTTTAAAAAAAATATTGAGTAATGCAGTGATTATCATGAACATATGGTAACAAAATCTATGTATAATGGACAAATTGATAAGACGCAAATCTTTTTTATAACAATCCGTGAGCTAGGAGGAAAACATTAATTTAGAATCTATCTGGCTCTAATCCAGGAAAAGATAAAATTAATAGTTTTTTTAGTAGTTTTTCGAGTATAATGACTACTCCATGGGTATTGGCATAGTTTCCGTGACAGAATTTAATTGAATATTTATAAAGTTGAATTTATACTGATGGTAATTTAGACACTACCGTAGTACTTATTCCTGTGGCTCAACGTTACTGTGTACCAGTTTATATGGCGCTGTGTGAAATTACTTAGGTAATGACAATAAATATTTAATGACTCAAGACAATGACCAGAATATAGTATAGTTTATTTTATTCTAACTGACAACATATCGTTATGAGCAGGGGAATAAGTTGATCTAAGCTTCTTACCTGAGATATTTATAATGAAATTTATTTGTTTGGTCATGCATATGAGATCACAACTTTCAGAGAGCAATCCCTTTCACTTCTTGTTTCAAAGTTTCACATTGAAACAAAAAGTACAGGAATTGAGATTCTTCTCTTACAGTAGCAATTAGGTCTCGCCGCGAGTGCTTGGCGGAGTGCCCGGTTTCCAGGCGTTCTCGCCATAACAGTTTTAAACATGCTTTAGATTAGGAAATGAAAAGACTAAAAAGTCGAAAACTATTTCTCAGAATGAATATAACAAATGTAAAAGTGATATTTTCTAATCATTAATAAATCACGAAGACGAATAAGCTAAGTATCACAAGTGTTTGATTTTACTAAGCAGCAGTGAGAAGAAATTTTTCCAAAACGGACTGTCATTGGGATAGTAATTTTTACGTAATAACTTTCTTTATGAGACGAGACGAGCAAGGCGTTCACCTGATGGTAAGTGATAGGGTTACTCATAATAACGCGGCCTCGAGACATAAGGTGTTAAATCTTGTTACCCCCGTAAATTTACTAGCATACAGCTCTTTTCAACATTATATTACTATTTGCCGCAGAAATGAGAGCTACTTACATAGACGGTCTACTGTACCGCATGCCTTCCACTAAAATTTGCAAGGTAAACTAGTAACACAGTTTAATTTATAAAATCAATGACAGATAATATGTGTAACGTACAGATGCATAGAGAGGTTCGGTCCAGACAGGAAAAGCCATAAAAACGACTAGAATTTATTGGCCGTCATCCAGCAATGAACGAAAACAACCAGATGAATAATAGACACAATTATAACGACATTATATAACTGAACGAGCTCCGACCGAGCTAGATTTCGGCAACAGTTTTGCCCAGTCAACGCTAGTAAATTATTCAAGCGAGCCATAGTAACTTCTTTATGGTCATTTATTTGCGACCGTCACACTATATTACCCACTTGTTTTAATGAACCGTGTAGTTTTTAAACACTTGTAAATTTGAACTAAAATATAACTACAATGATTTCTTATATTTGTTACACATTAAATAATATAGATACATTTTATTTATCTATCTATTATCTTAAGATATTTAATACTTCGCAGCATCAATATTCACCTCTCCTATGATCATCTTAATATTTTTGATAAATTTCTAAAAAGTAATATTGTTTTAATTAGCACGGGAAAGTGTAAAATTAATGGCTTGATAACTAGTTTTAGAGAGCGACAATAACTTGTTTTAAAGTTTAATGATCTGTCTCGAAATATAAAAGGTATACGTGCAACCCACGTATTTCAATGAAAATATTTTCATGAGTATATTGACTCGTCAAGTGGGTGTAAATAAATGTATCAAATAAAAATATTTGTTGCTTTCATTCAGTCGAAATTACCTCGAGTCCTCAATGAGAGCAAGTAATTAATTTATGCAAAATGTGGTTAATGTATTTAACTG
Organism: Pachliopta kotzebuea; assembly: GCA_018246255.1. Classification (NCBI taxonomy): domain Eukaryota; kingdom Metazoa; phylum Arthropoda; class Insecta; order Lepidoptera; family Papilionidae; genus Pachliopta; species Pachliopta kotzebuea. Next base: position 8,273 of record DWLS01003253.1, on the reverse strand, counting down.
TTTTAGCATTTGTTATTAAAAATAGCCATTGTCACACAATATAGGCAATAATTATATAAAACTGAGATTAATTACTAAGATAAACATCTCCATTGTCGTCGTGTCCGAGACAGCAAATTCCGAGGAGACTGCACGATTCATGACCATCGTATACTAATTTGCGAATATATCTAAAAGTTTTATCTCACGCCATCATAATTCATTTGCCAAAATCTTTTTATCACTTCGTTTCTTTTATTGCGACGTGTAAACAATTTATAAAAGTAACTTTTATGAAAAGATAGATACGCTTTATAGCTAAACAACATTCCATTATTAAAACATCAATTTAACGGTGCAAATAAGTTGTAAGCTAATTGTATTTGATTATTGTGATTTAAAGCGAAAAAGGTGAACATACTGTAAATTTTTTGAGTACGTATATTCATAGATTTATCAGATAAATAACAATTATGCTACACATGAAGCCAAGAGGAAATAGAGAAATAAAAGTGATAGATCTTTAAATTGATCACTTGCTCTTGTCATGTACATTTTTAAAAGTACAGTAAAATCATTAGTAAAGCGTGCGAATATATAATCCAAATACAAGTAGAATTAGCTAGTTGGGTTGTCCCCGCACCGCGCACCGTGTCCTCGCTTTGTGTGCTCAAAGAATGGCGCTTAAGTACAATGGAAACAAGAAAACGCAAATGGGAGTACAAGGTGCGGGTTGTACTTAAAAGCTTCGCAGTTGGAACTGAAAAGCGGGTTAGGTCCGAGCGGTGTACGGGTGGAGGGGGTGTGCGGGAGGGAGGGGAGAGGGAGCGGTCGGCGTGTAAACAACGCGAACGCACGGAGACAGTTGGAGAGGGGCATGTCGCAGGAATCGCGCTCCGCTGGCCCCGGATGATGTCCCCTTTGAGAGTCCATCCGTACGGACGCCAATTTCATTGCCAACTGGCGCGTGCACCCACGTACGCAGCCACCTTGAAAGTACTTTCGTTATTAAAAATTATGCTGACGCCGTTAGTTATTGTAATTAATATATTTTTGTTGATTTTAATGAAGCACAAGCCTGCGGTTATACTCTTCTTCTTCTTTCTCCTGCCCTGGTCCCACTTTATGTATGGTCGGCACAACATGTTCTTCTCTTCCAATATCGCCTATCAGCCGTCATCTCATCGGTTACTCCTTTCTTACTCATGTCATCCTCACGCAATTCATCCATCTTTTCTTAGGTCTACCTCGACCCACATATCCCTCCATAATCATATCTAACATTCTTCTTGATATATGACATTCATCCCTTCGCATAATATGTCCATACCACGCTAATCTATTACTTCTCAACTTATCCATCACCGGCGCTTATACGGTTATACGATACGATAAAAATAAACTTTAATACCCAGTCCGTGCGCTTTTCATCATTTCCGTATAAATAAGCATTCTTTAACAGAGCATCAGTCGTACGTTTATTATTACATTCTTTGGAACTCAAAGTATGATTTTTTTTATTTGTCTAGGCGACGAGACGAGCATAACGTTTAGCTGATGGTAAGTAATAAGCTTGCCTATTATGTGACGTAGATTAAGACGGTATACACAAAAGCATATTCCGTGGACGCTTTGAGACAGTGTCTATACCCCAGTAATTTCCCTTGTTTAGGTATAGCACCCTTCAAGTCGGAACACTGGCTAATAGTTAACAATAAAAATTTGGAAAATTAGTTTCCGATCTATTGTTTGATTATCTCTACCACAAGTTGTAAATAGTAAAACCATTTTTAAAAATACGCCATCACCACATCAACGTATGTCAGACAACGTTGGAGCGTAATTAGAAGTCGTGTAAAGCTTTTCGAATAATGAAGCGCACGGAACCATTCATTAGTGAAAAAAATCGCAATACAGGAACAAAGGCTTTACCGTGTGCTGCAGACTTTTGATTAAGTCCTTTGGCGCTTTTGAATGTGCATATACACGATTATATCCCTGTCGCAATTGCAAAAGCACTAAAACGAAATACTGTTGATATATAGATGTTTTTAATATAAATAAATGTACTAGTATATTTAGTTGTTAATAACAGAAATAATAATTTTTGTTGATAACCCCAGCTTGTCCCTATATGAACTAAAAATAGGCGCTGCCTATTTATGACTCATTGGGGAAAACACAATCAAACCGTAAGCCGTGCTTGTAATAAGGAAATTTTACTGCATGCTTACTGTACTACTGAAACATGTGGACGTTGCAATATTCATAACCTGGGTTTAGTAAGTAATAATTTAAGTTATAATAGTACAAATTATTGATAACAAGTTTTGTAGAGCAAAGTGGATATTGAAATGCCAACATGAAATAAATATACGATGTTATGATGATAGAAACATAATTTCTGAATTTTTCGTTTATTCGTCGAAGTGACGGGACGACCGAGTTTTTCACCTGATGGTAAGTGATATTCCTGCCCATAACATCATGGTGTTAAATAGGATGATATAGTATCTTGTCGTGCTCGTAGTTTTGAGACGTATGATGTTAAATTCACTTTTGTTATTATTATTCAACGTGCTGAGGAGATGAACAAAGTATTCACCTGGTGGTATGCGATATATATTTCGATAACAAAGTGGCGCTAGTTAAGATGTTGAACAGCATTACATTGCGCTCGTCGCCTTGAGAAGTAAAATGTTAAGTCTCGTTACTCCAGTAATTTCATTGCCATACATCATTTTTCAGATCGGAATACAGTAATGTTTGCACATTTGGCAGTATTAATAGGAACTGCGGTGGCACCTACCTTGACGGTCTCCGGCATCGAAGACCTACCATTCGTAAACATACCGTTTGTTACCGTAGTAACCCGCTTTAAATTATTTACCACTAAGGTGGCAAACAAGCACACGGCCTTCCTGTTGGTAAGCAGTTACCGTAGCCTATATAAACCTGCAGCACTACAAGCACTACGGCCAGGAAGAACCTTATCACGATCAGACTCCATTCTGTAGCTCCTGAATGATGAGCCATAACATGATGGTTTTTGGGAGAAAATTTATCTGGAACCAAACTACGAGACCATAGCGGTTCTAGAATATGAAGATGACATTCCTTACGATGGCTGTAGATTGGATGCAGATTTTATATATACATAAAATGGTACATACTGTCGCAATGTATTGATGCAGTTCATCGTTCTCCGCGACCTGTCGGCGAGTTTCTAACTTTGCTGGATGATGTGCACATAAATATAGTTCCGCGCACGAAAATAAACCCGCTGCGTAGTTTCGCAAGCTGCACTAGATGCGGGCCGCACTTTCACTATGCGCTTACGTAATATAAACGGGTTAAGGGAAACCATCACACAATATTTAGCTGATGTTTAAAATAAATAAATGTATACAGTAACGTAATAAAGCCAGCCCACTTGTTGTACGGTGTAATGAAAACGCCTGAACAACCTGCCAATTGACTGTCAATCCATGATAATCTAAGTTAATTCGAGTAGTGGAGCAGATGTAAGCAAGATTGCCTTTTATTTCTATGATTATATAGTAAGAAAATTATATTAAAATGGAAATATTATATTGTCACAGGACTTTGAAACTCGGAATTCATCAATAGATTCGTTTAACTAATATTTTCTTAAGAATTTAAAAAAATATCATCATCATTTCAACTGATGGACGCCCACAGCTGGACATAAGTTTTCCTTAAAATACGATCTTGTTCTATTTGAATCCAATGGCTCCCAGCGGCTCTTTTTATATCGTCTGTCTACTTTGGGAGGAAAAATATATTTGTTTAAAATCTGTACTTTATATATACACAGGTCATTAAAAGCTGTGTGTTAAGGTCCCGTTTGCTTTGAAAATCGCAGAGGGACGGTGTTAGGTAACAAACAGGTTGCCAACAGGGTACGCAGTAACCGCACGTTGCACAATTGTGATGATGCGCCGTGATAGTAGAGTTGGCAAACATCCGGTGCATGTGCGATTCGATCACATTGTATCGTGTGCCATATAAGCGTATGGCGTTTATAACGCAGAGAGAAAGTGAAATTAATCATATAAATGTATACCTGTTATTAATGATAACACAAAACTGATTTTGTTTAATAAACACGAATACGTATACGTAGCACAAAAGAATTATAATTGGTAAGAGATGTAACTCTCGATGTCAGTTTAGCATGATTACTTGTTAATAATAATTGCTTACATGGGTTGGTAGTTAGTAGGGTTCTAGGAAACTCTATTACCATAGTAAATAAAGTAATAAAAGCAAATAGAACTAAAAATGTTTAGTAAAATAGAAAGTAAGGAAATGAAATAGAAGAAAAATAACAAGGTAAGAACGCATTACGTAATAGACGAAAGATAAAGAGAAAAAATTGTATAATAAGTGTACGGATACGGTGGATTTTTGGTCTGAGAGGCGATGCATGAGAGGAAGAAATACAAGAGTGAAAGATAGAAACTGAAGAGTGAAAGAAGAGTAGATTTAAGAGAGAATAAAGGAAAGAATGAGTAAAATAAAAATATAGCAAAGACAAGACCCGCACCCACAACCCGAAGGGGAACGATACCAAAAAAACCCTATCACCATACAAACTACAACACCTAATCTATCAGTAATTTACCAGCGATATCATTGTCATAAGACTAACAATGTGCCAAAAAGAGGAAATGTGTTTTAATGAATAATTCTAAACAGCAAAAATAATACAATAGAAGTGTATGGTAGTGAGTACTAGTTAGAAAGTACACAAAAAATTGTTCTTTTGTAATTACCAAACAGCGGCAAATTATGTAGAGCTAACATATACGAGGTTTTTTTCCAGATTATTATTCAGGGCTTTTTGTCCTATTATTTACATTTTGATACTAATGCTATCTTATTAACTACCATCACAAAACTTTTGTACATATACATATGTGTATATACTAATATTTACTTGTTATATCTATTGATTACTATAGTGCATATCTGAAGACAATATTGATAATCTTATTTTTAACAGATTTACATCTTATTAATTTATGTAAACTATTTGTATCTATTCTTAACTCTTTTTTTTCAGGTGATTTTGATGCCCTCGGCCATTATGACGACCGTGAGGGCTTCATTGGTCCCAGAGCTCGCGGATCCGGATTCCGCAAGATGAACAATAATAATGAAAGGAAGGAAAGGAAAAAGCCAAGGGAAAAAGGGTTAGCGGAGGGACGAAGAGATATAGATGGGAAGAGAAAAAAGGGGTTCTTAACTCTGTTTCTTAGAATATCTACGGGGGTTAATAGGACCCCTAAAAACTAAATATCTGTGTATTAGATAGATTAGTAAACCTAATCATCTGTATTAACATAGAGTACATTAAGCGATATAACCTTGCTTTCTTGTTTTTTATGGTAAATAGTTAGGCTTAATTTCTTAAGTAGTTTTACCAAATAAGTTGAAGTCATCTGTGTCAAAGTGAACTGCAAAGCGACGGTACGTTATACACATTTGAAAGTGGAGAATGAACTCATCGATTTACTAGGCTTTTGGATAGGAACATTTTACACACAGCTTTATGACCGTTAGTTCTATTGTATATCTGTTGTTATGTTAACGTTACTACCGATTGTCCATCAGTTGGTGAGTAGTCATTATGTCCTTGTAACTAAAAAACTAGTCATCTTTTAAAACCGTTTACGAACAAAACTAACTGTTTGTTATATAACTAATTTTTTTTTAATTATTTCCGCTTTTCCCTGATATTATTATTTAGCTCTTTTTAAACTTATATTTACATCTTTTAATACTTATGCTATCTCATCATCTATCCTAACAGAACCTGTACATACAGATATGTGTATAATTTAAATATTCTTATTTCTATTATAACCAATATTACATATTCTTAGACAATATTTAATAAACTTATTTCTAACTAATTTACATTTTAATAACTCGTTTAAACTATCAGTATAAATTTTTAGGCCTGTTTCCTGTTCAAATTAATACTGTAACTTCCTATGAATTGGACACTCCGTTAGTATGTGAGGAACCGTTTCCTCAGCAGCGTCATCACATATACATGATGGGCTCTCCTGTCACTTGAAACGGTTCAAGTATTGGCAGAATCCCCCGTGGCCTGTGAATATTGAATATTGGGTTTATATAACCAACATTATAGTTTTTTAATTTCATTATAATCGTAGCTCTCTTAATAGTAAACATTAAACGACGCTGTGGTATAGGCTATTACAGTAATATAATACGGGTTTTCTTAATGATATAAAGATCATTAACATAAAATAAATCATCGTATTATTTAACCATATAATTTCGTAATACAGCGGGCAACAATGTTCAAAGATTTGCGTATGTATTAATATTAACTACTAAATGAAAAAGCAACAGGTGCATCTAACCAAGGTAAAGAGAAACGATAAATTAAAAAAGAATATTTAATAATTTTCAAACCGTCCTCCCATTTATCTTCTCTACAGGGAACACCTTTAATTAAAGATAGTAAGTTTTAAGCAAGAATTTACCTGCTAAAGTTTTATTGAGCAAAAAATTTATATTCAACAGAGTTTACTTTATGAATTCAACAAATAAGAAATCTAAGAACGGAAGAAATTAATTTAATAAGAATAATAGAAAAATTAATAGCAGATATATTGGGATATTCGTTGTAGGCTTGAGACAAGATATTAGATCTAAGTCCAGTGATTTCATTAGCTACAACCCCATTCAAAACGGAACACAGTAATGTTTGCACACTACTGTTTGGCTGCGAAAACAGGAATTGCTGATTGGTACCTAGACGGTATTAGGCAAGAGATCTACAAGCAAAGTCTAGAAATGTAAAAGGGCCACTATCGATGAACAATGAACCTTAAACGGACACATTGAGAAATGAACCCAAACACAGTTCAGAGGCATAAATCCAAACAAATGTTTTGAACGTTTGAATAGCGTTAGGGCTCAGTGTGCATGACCATATCCAATTTTTTGTTTGAGTTTGAAAAATGATCGTAATTATTTACTTCCAAGGTGACACAGACGTCTTTGTTGTTAGTGTTTAAAACAAAACGTAAACATCCACATGAATCATGATTATGGGGAATTCATTCTAATGATATTTAAAGTGTTTATATATAAAATGTATATAATAAAATTATACTTTATCATCGATGTCATGGATTTGGTTATCGTTTAAAAGATTTAAACTTAGAAATGAGTAGGAGTTCATTATTAAAGGTAGATTGTTGTCAATCTACGAATCATCAGTTTGAACGAGAGGATTAATTTTTTGCATGTTGACTCTATTGACTGTCAAGTTTTTATAGTTATAAGATTTGTTTTTTGGGATGTTGACAGAAAAAATATCCACAAAAAACTCGCGCAAAAAGTAGTTTTAAAATTATGGTGTTTACGTTATTCTGCATCCCATCCTTTATTAATATGCAGCCGCTGTGTGCGCCATGTATAGATCTATTGGCATGGTTTTTATGTGTGGGCTTATAATGATGACGGTGATGTGTGCGCAGATCATATGTTGAACATTTATTGCTAGTAGTTGTGTTTTAATAACGCTAACAATTAATAATAGCTAACATAACTTTTTACTCGTACATATCTACTTTGAGATGCAAAAAACGTAAGACAAATATTATTTAAGATTGATCATTTACATTTGAATGTTTTTTTACAGAGATGTTTTATTACAAAATTTGCATATATTTTGCCATTACATGTCACTTATGTGTTTTAATTTGTACACAGTAAATAATTTCTTTAAGGACAGTAATCTAACCTCTCGTTTTTCAATAACATTAAGTCCAGTTTTGCTGAGCCAGTAGACTAATGGGAAGTTAAACAAAGTCGGACTGTAAACTATTATTTAAGTTCTGTCACGTGGTGTAGTTGATATGAATTACATGAGTTTGCGCAATTTAAGTCTCGCTGAGCATGAGTCGTGACTGCGGTCTCGTGGCTATTGGATTACATACGCTGGACAAAAAAACTCACCCTGAGTACCGCGTAAAGGATACCTGCGACTGTACCGCGCGTATCGATTAACACTAAGACAAGCATTCACCTGTTGATAAGCATTAAAGCTGTCCACCTTCATTACAGCATAGCACTTGCCAGTTTTTTAAAAGCGGTAAAAGCGTAAGCGTTTATAGTTACTTCATACTAAGTAACACTTGAGACATCTTGCTTTACTCAAAGCAACAGAGTTCGCACAAAAAGTAAAAGATAGTAAAATTAATATCTTCAGCGATTCTAGATCA
>DWLS01003252.1:0-16156 GCA_018246255.1 Pachliopta kotzebuea | reverse complement strand
GATCCCACCTGGTGTTAAGTGAAGATGTGGTCGATGATGGTAAAGCGCATTAACCTAGCAAATGCCTATTCACTCTTCACTTTCTTGAAGACGCCCACATCGTAACTGGACGGGAACATTGACGCCGTCAAGTTGTTCCATTCCTTAGCTGTCCTAAGGATGTCTCAAGACGACTAGCGCAATGTGGTGTTGTATATACCATCTTAAAGTTGCTATGGGTAAGCGTATCACTTACCATCAGGTGAACGCTTTGCTTATCTCGTCGGCATATTGAATAAACAAAAAACAACTACATCGTTTATATGTTTGTTCATAATCTATATATATGTAAAGTATTTTTTCTGCTAGTGAAAACATTTAAATGGATTTAGACGTATTTATATATATTTTATAGTGAAAGAATGCAAACGAGCGAACAGTACACGTGTTGTGATTACTGACGCCCCTGGACAGTCGCAACACCCGCAGGGTTGGGGCTTTGTTGCCGACCTTGAAGGAGGAAATGGTAAGCTCTTTTCTTGAAGATCACCATGTACTGGTTCGGAAATACCGCTGTCGACAACCGATTCCACAAAGTAGTTGTGCGTGGTAAAAAGTTGCACTTAAAACGCATAATGGAAGATCGCCAGTCATCCAGTTGGTGAGGATGGAACTTGTAACCGGTTAAGGATATCCGGAAGTTCTAGTTAAAAAAATATTTATAAAATGTTTTAAAGTGTATTATTTAAAAGATTAATCTTTTGTGCGTTATGACGTTTTACGATTTTTAAAGTATTTAACAAATAGTACTGAGTGTGAGCAAACAAAGCGATAAGTGCCGTTGCCTGAAATGAGATAACACGGATCTTATTTATATAATGCGGCTTTGTGAATCATTGTTAAGGAATAACAGAAGAAAACAAAATGTTCTTTGACTGTCCTTCCGGTATTTTATTACTCATTATATAAGCTGATATAATATCGCAATATACCGGTTCTGAAAGAATGTTTTTTGTCATGATGAATAATATTGCTTTAGTCATATAATTCTAGTAAGATTTGATATACACTGCATCACATTACTCCACACCTAAAAACCAAATGAAAACTCTAGTTATTCTAGTATTTTCAATAATTACATTCGCCATCAAACTGACAAACTGTACACTACTATTTAAAAACTAAAATTTTATCAACTTAATAATTTTTTACGCCGGTTAAGATGGTACAGAAAGCACCACAGTAGGCTCGTCGCCTACAGACATAAGGTGTTAAGTCTCGTTACTCCAGTAATCTCACTAGCATATAGCACCCTTCAAACCGGAACACAGTAATGTTTGAAAATTACTATTTGGCGATAGGAATAGAAGCTGTGGTGTTAACTATCGAGATGGTCTCCGGCAACAGCGATCTACTACCAGTTGATAACAATCTTCTGTTAATTTAACATCATTAATGAGGATATACATCCAGAGATTACTGCTAGCCGCTTTTGGATAGTTCTATTCAGTTGTAGTGACTACTTTAACTAAGCTGTTACATTGCAAATTCAATTTGAACTATTTTTTATCAGGTAAGATAAGTAGGAAGATCCGGCGTTCCTTGGGAGAGGCCTATGTCCCAGCGGTGAACTGCCGTTGGCTGTTGATGATGAATCAGTTAATATTTTAAGTGAAAAATATAAGTCTCAAATTTTGAGTAAAATTTTCACAATTCTTAGGCCAAAAATTTAACTATGGCTAATATTGTAAATAGAAAATACAATGATTTCAATTAAATTGTATCCTTAAAATACTTGTTTGGATATCTACGTATATTTAAAATGTTTACAAATAAATTTTAATATAAATGTATATAATATATATTCAATACATAGTCCTTTTTTATTATTGAAATGTATCTAAACTTTATAACAAAATAGATAATAAGGATTAAGCTATGAACATGTAGGTTTCCGTCCAAATAGTATTTGTGAAACTATGTAAATATTAATTTGAATTAATTTGAGAATTAGATAAATCATGTTTTTATGAAAAACAGTTTGCTGGAATGGAGATGAAATATATGTAGTTTACAAACATTATTAGCATAGATTTATACATCCGTGACAGATCGCAGGTAGGAGAGAGATAGCCGTGTATTTATATAATTATACAGGAATGCGCATCGGCTCATTAACATACATTATGTTATGTAAGCATAGTACGTTAATACAATAACAGCACAAACGGAGCTTCGTAAGCAAGTTATCGGATTAATATGTTGCATAACAAACGGCGAACCTTTGCTATTGATGATACATTAATATTTTTTGGTTTTAAATTATCAAACCACTTTTAGCCCTTGAGGCGCGTGGTACAAAAACCTTGATAATATTAATATTTGTTTTATCTATCCAGAATATAATAGGACCTGATACAAAGATTCAAGCAACAAAGGAAAATAGACCATTTTCCTTAGTTGCTTGAATCTTTGGATGTCTAGTATATCTAGGTCACGTAGACACGACTAATACCACACTTAATTCTTTTTTAACTTTTCTGCCACACGACAATCTTTTGTACAAAACCATAAGCCACTAGTTTGTCTGATATATTATTTATCTGCTTATGGTTTTTAGCTGGAAAGCACACTGCATAGTTGGGTCTCTCATTCCGTCCTGGTAAATCTACTTAATAGAGTTGGAACACTGTGTCTTTTCAATCTCCTGTGAAGGCTTTGATCTCCACTCAATCTGAGGGCAAGCTCTTTATGTTCAGAGAGCCTTTTTTGATAGGCGTTGCTGTATTTTGTTATCTCCCATTTGACGGTTGGTAGTTTTAAGTCAAGGTATATGAGTTTATTACTGATGTAAGATGGGATGTTAAAAATGGCTGTCAGTGTTTTTGTTTGAAATCTTTCCAGAATCTCTATGTTACAGTTGCTGGCTGTACCCCAGAGCTGGATACCGTATGTCCATATAGGTAGGTTTTAAGATAGCTTTAAATTAACCCTTAATGATGAGCAATTTTTTTAAAATCTGCTCAATAAGTAGTTGGGTTATAAGTGATGGATCACAAAAAAATACTTTGCTGTTTGGACTTGATTACGTATGTAAATGACACTATCTATAATAATGCCGGACAGAGAAACGTATCATACGATAAGTTTTTATTTTGATAAAAAACTATAGGACCTACCTTAACACCTTAAACGCTGTCTTATTAATCCAGATTCATGTTTTATAAATTATTGATGATAATGAGAAATAGCCGAAAATCGGGCTAAGTGGTGTTTTTAGGGAAAAGCCTAAGTCCAGCAGAGGACTGTCGCAGGTTATTGATGATGATATAGAAATGATTAACACTATAAATAATTTTTTATATAGAATAATTCTCTACTCTCCGTCTTAGATAAAAATATACGTGTCAAAGTCTAAATGTATTATACTTCATCAAGAATTTTCTAGATAAAGGTATTGTTGCGAATGAATTAGTATACCTAAACGCTGAAGGTATTAAGATTCAAATTCCTTGAAATGAAAAGATACGTATAGTTTACCTTGACAGCAGATTAGCTTACGTCAATTCAAAAAACTAAAAAGTAAATCTTTATAGCACATTGATAATATATGAGTTATTTATTAAAATTATATTATTTACAATAAAAAAGTAATAAAGACTATCTATTTATTTACAATATCTAGCAAGTTTTATAGTTGAGTTTTTAGAGGAGAGACTAGGTGCTGAACTTACTAGCCCTATATTTCTAAGCTATCAAGAATAGGACTAAGGTAAGCCCTGTCTGTCGTAGAAGGCGACTGAAAAGGTTTTGCGGGTTTTAAGGATCTCTTTAGGGCTCTCACTGTACATTAAGTGAACCAGGGCGAAGTACGAAGTGGTCTCGTATTTTCTCGTAGCACATTGTGGATGCTGGGGAAGGATCATCCTGGGATGTGCTAAGGAGCAGTGCAGGCACCAGTGAATTCTATAGGAGATCCCGGGGCCTTTCATAATACACTGAGGATGACAATCGAGGGGATTTTAGTGGGTATAAGCCTAAACCTGGCTTCGCCCTGGAAGCAGAGTACCTTTTGAAGATATCCTCGCGACAATAAAAAAGGCAGGGGTGTGGGTTAGAATCGGCTTATTTCAGATTAAAGAAAATATTATGAGCAATATAAGGTGATGGATAGATGATGTAGAAGATCTTGGAGGAATGGAAAAATTTACTGGATGGAAGGCAGAGCGACGCGACTTTTGGAGAAGATCTATACAGTAGGCCAAGACCCACAATGGGTTGTAGAGACATCGAGTATATAAACCAAGGTGATCTAAAAACAACATTTTATGGTTGTGGATCTCAGTCTAATTAAGGATCGTGTGTGATAACAAGTTTATGTGTGTTGTGATAAGAAGTATTCTTGCTGCTCTTAAGACAATGCTCGAAAGGAAAATTGGAAATTTTATCGTGTTTGAATTATGTTTAGTCAGTCGAAATTTTATCATCATTAGTATGTCGAGATATAACAATATCTATGTAAAAAGCGATTGCAGAAGGTGCGTAGAAAACGATAGAAATGGTTTTATCAGTATGAAATAGATAATGTTTGTAACAATTCGCACTTAGGTGAACGATCTGCGACGGTCATTGTTTATTTGTATAACGTAAGTTATTGTTCTAAATTATATGAATTACTTATTAGCAAAAATTAATACTTAAATACTCTATCAATAGTTTTGTATACAAAAAAGTTTTTCCTTAAAAATAATAACGTGTGTTAATGTCTTAGCTATTAGACCTATATCAACTTGGCGTAGATTAAAACTATGTTTTATTCAATAACTTTAGCTTTGGAAATCTTTTGTTTTCAGCCAAAATTTCCATAAAGAAAAATTACAATAATAAACTTTTGACCCACAAACGGACTATCACGAGTATAGTTGATAATAAAACATATCATATCAAACAATAAAAATTTCGTTTTGACCTATACAAGATGATAAATACTATAAGGTCTATCCATTGTTAAAAAAGGAAATGTTATGAAAAGGATTTAAAAAAAAATAACAAATAACATCACCAACCTCCGAGGTCTCCGTGTACGGCTCCCCATGCTCGTCCAGGTAAGTGATGTTGATATTAGCCACTGTGTAAGTGTCACTGACGGACCTCTCATCGGAGGACTCGTATCTGACGGACTCCAGCTCGTTGCCCGGAGCGTGGCACCCCACCATAACGGCAACCCACCCCAGCACAGCGAACTTCGGCCATTGCTTCTCCGCGCGCATTTTAGAATGCAACGCACATTAAATTACTGCACAGCACAACACAGTCACCGGTTGTAGTCGACACGTCTGGACGTAGACGCGGACCTTTACTGTGTGGCGATGTGAAAAAAATCGACACAACTATCAGCGCTATCGGTTAAGAAAACAGTCTCAACGGATTAAGAGTGCTATCGTTATCGCGCGCAAAACGTCGCCTTCGCAACACCAGTTTCCTTATTAAGTATCTTTTCGTTTTCTCTCCAAATTCGTTGATTTTTGTCTTGAAGTGGTTCTTTTTACCAAATTCTACGTGAGAGTTTTCGTCATGAAATCGACGCAGCCTCTACACGCATTTTCATATCAGCTAAACACTCAGATCGTTTGTCTGGTAGTCGACAGCTGCTCCATAACCGTCGAGAAACTTTGACGCAGCAGACAACTGGAACAATAAAAATAAGTTATGTATAAGATACATTAAAATAGAGTTTTGTTATAATAATTTACTATAAACAATATGAATATGTATTCAATATTTCGAATTTAAGATTAACCGGAACTTGTATGTAAATCGTTATCAGAACATTGAAGTTAAACCGTCCTATCAAATAATCTAAATAATTACTAATCACAGAAGGTTACAGATCGCAAATCTTATTATTATCTATAATCTATATTGTTTCGTCATAATATCTTGTTCAAAACTGGATTCGATTTAATTTATATCAATACATAGACAACGGTTGTATACTTGCATTAAATCAGTTTTAGACAAACGATGTACAGTTTACATAAAGGTTTAGTTTAGTAATAAAAAATACTGTTTTTCATTTCTAAGAAAGGGTTATAATAACAGATATGTGATATTATTTAAGGCAAAAAAAAACATTAAAATAAACGCAGGGTATGGACCTGCGGCCAAACAATCTTTCTGTTGAAGCTAATACTACATTTGGACTGTAAAAAAATCAAATATATCAATAACTTAATCAATATTTAAAGATTGGAATTGTTATTAAAAAAGTAATATTTATCTATATACGTGATTTTATTTGTATATTGTTTGTGACAAAGATAGTAATATTATTGTAATTTATACCTACACTGATTGCCGGCGATGTAAATTTAGGTACTAAGCAACAATGTTGCCTAAATTAAATAAATCATTATTATTATATTATCTAAAAAGACTGTAATAAAGATAAAAGATCATAACTTATTAGCTTTTGTAACATATCATAGTTATAAGACGAGAATTTATGTGCCTGGTCCTAACTTGAAGGCTACTGTGAGTAGATAATGGCTTGAAAATTTTAAATAAGTTAAATTCGAAACAGTGTCGTCATTCACAATTACAAACGGAAAACTAAAGGTTTAACTTTAATTAAAATTATGATTAGTCATGCTTAGCTGTAACGCCAAATTGGACCCAAAAATTAGTATAACAAAGCAGTAATCAGGCAATACTTCGGGAAAGGTTTAAAATTTATTTAAATAGATATAGATAAAATCCGTAGAAAAATTTCTTGTGAATGAACATTTCGTGAAGTGTTTTTTTTTTACAAATTGTAACATTTGTACAATTCACTTAGTTTTTATCTGTATTGTGGCCTTTAAATAAAAACGGAACGCATAAAAACTTTGTGGGGTAAGGAAATCGCTCGTCAAAACAACATAAAACACCGAGCACTCGCATAGTTTTATGGGGACAACAAAATTGCATTGTTTCTTCCATTCCATTTCAAATTATTATTTTTTTCAAAAATATTCAAAACACTGCCATCGGTGTACTCCGGTTTCTACCGCCGAATAGTTTTTTTTATACGCCAAAGCTTAAAATCAAAAGCGTTTAACTTATGGTAAGTGATTCACTTGCCCATAACAACGTATCCCCGGTTAAAATGGTATTCACAGCACCACATTACACTCATCGCCTTAATACGTAATGTTAAATCTCCCTACCCCACTTCACTAGCATACAGCACCCTTCAAACCTCAACACAGTAATGCTCTGATTTGAAAGGCGTTAGTAACTAGTAGTAATTACTAGATATTACTGGGGTAATGTGATTTAACATCTCATGTTTCAAGGTGACGAAAACAATGTGATTCTATATATATTATCCTTCAACTCCACATTGTTATGAGCAGGCGTATCACTTACCTACAGGTGAACGTATCACTTGTCGTCGAATATAAAATAAATCCGTTTTGTGCCAAAAACTTATTCAATTAACATACTTTTTTTATTTTTGAATGTTATTCTATTCAAATATCTATTTTCTTCTTTGGGGATTAGATTTAAATTCAATGGTGATTGTTTGATATGAAAGTTACTCTATTATATATTATAATAATACTAAGTAATTTGTTGCTCTTACTAACACTTTCGGTAAGCGATTAACATTTTTTTTCCAAAATTTTAAAAGCATGGTAACCATAGCCGTAGACGCTTGCCAAGCGGAAATTAGGGTGCAGTAAAAACCACATCATAAAAGGAAAACGCCGTTGTTCTGTCAACTTTTACGACGACGCCGAAGTACAATTAACAAGTTGCTGAAACAGCAGTAATACTACACTGCAGTTATATCTTTAACTATACACTAATGCACTAGAGCTGCGAGTAAATATCCGTGGACGTTCGAATTAATTTACACAATTTACGGACTTGGTAGTTTACTGTATGTGTAGTCGTTAAACAAAACTTAGACAATTTAAACACAACATCGAGGAAATTGCTGTCTAACAAGAACTCCATTATATATCCAACTGTACCCTAGTAATAACAAAATTAATTCAGTTTGAGTAACAGTAATATTTCACAACGACTTTTCTGGAAACTATTTAAGGAACTATATATAATTATCATGTGGAGTATAATAATCTTAAGTTGGTTTTAAGCTTTGAAAATAAATAAAACTTTGAGGCGAGTCATATAAAATAAGCAGTATAGGTGATGCTAGTGATTTGGAAGAAACCTTTGTCCAGCAGTGGACTGCTGCAGACTGTTGATAAAGAAATAAATCGGACCACCTAAGGTGTTTCAATTTCGATTGTCTTAGAATTTCCAGTAAAGGAAGTCTTCGTGAGGAAACCATGTATAGCAAAGTATGGAGTCACAACAACAGTTTTTACGGACCCGTCCCTAGACTACTAACAGAACTTCCTCCATTCTCTTTCCTGAGTTCCAACAATACGAACATTAAGAAGTGTATATTTACTGGTGGTAAGTCTCCTTTGCCAGAGACAGTCCAGATAAGTAAGAGAAAGTCTAGGTAATTCCAATAATCATTACTGTGTTTCGGTTTGAAGGGTGCTGTAAGCTAGTGAAATTACTGAGGTAACTAGATTTAACAACTAACGTGTCAAGGCGACGAGCTCAATGTGTTACTGTGTCATCTTAATCAGTGCCACTATAGTTAACGTTGTTATAGGCAAGTTTATCACTTACCATCAGGTGAATACCTTGTTCGCCTGGTCGCCTCGTAGAATGAAAAAAATATTTATGTATCTGTATGCAATATAAATTGAAATATATTTTTTATTGTGAAACACAACCTTGTAACACTCGTCGAAGTAATTTGAAGAGCCATTAACAAAAAAAACGATAATTTCAAGAACGTTCCAACTTTTATATCGTCTATACTAGAATAACAGTTATATTAAGTAAAAAAAAACGTCTTCACATAACAGTTAAATTGTAAGAGAGCATGTTGGCAAATGGTTGGCACATAGCAACGGGCCGTGCCAGATAACCATTGTGCCCGTTGGCACGGCCACCGGGTCAACTGCCCTTTGTTCAAAGGATTCTACACTCACCATCGATCGCCTCTCAAACGACCGTAAGAAACATTATAGAGTCAAGCGCTGGAATATTTCAACACGGTCATAAAGTTATGGTTAATGGGAATAGAAGAAAACTTATTGCAATCTTAAACCAAAAACTTCAAGTCTTACAAAATTATAATTAATAGCGGTAGTATATAGTAAGTATACTGGTGGTAGCACTCTATTGCCGGAGACTGTCTAGGTAGTTACCACCAACACACCATCTATTTCTGCAGCTGATCTGCGATGTGTTTTAAGCTAGTGAAATTACTGGAGTAACATTACATCTCGTCTCAAAACCATCAACGCAACGTGTTTGTATATGTATATGAGCAAACTTGTCACTTACCATTAAGTGAACTGTTTGAATGATTCGTCAACTTGTATATAAAGAAAGCGCAGAATAAACTTAAAATACACAAATCGATTTTTTTAATTATAGCATAGTACTATTTTGAATTTCTCGTTCACGTTTGAAAAAACTAGATCAAAATAAGGGATCATTAACAGCTACGATACGACATTTAGACAGAGTACTATGTGATAAACTTATAAGACCTTACTTTTTGTTTAAGAGGTTAAAATCAAAAAAATCTGTAACATATAGTTATGTCAACTTTACTACAAATTCTTTTATACAATAGTATACAAGAGAATTCGGTAGCATTACCGTATAGACCATACTCATAATAGACATGTCTTCAAAAGTGAATAGGCTGTTTACTAGGTTTTTATATGATTTTTTTTTCACGCAGACAATGTCACTAAATAAATTTTGTACAATAAACTCAAATTTAACACGACTGGTGTGATGAGTAAAGCGTGATCTGATGGTAAGTGATAAACTTGTCCATAGCAACATGGCACTGGTTATATATAGCCACACATTACGCTCGTCGCCTTGAGACGTAAGATATTAAGTCTCGTTACCACAGTAATACCACTAAAATACAACACCCTTCAAACTGGAACACAGTAATGTTTCCATGGAGTGGAACAACTTGCCGGCGTCAGTGTTCCCGTCCAATTACGATGTGGGCGTCTTCAAAAAAAGAGTGAATAGGCATTTGCTAGGTTAATGCACTTTACCATCATAGACCACATCACTTAATACCAGGTGGGATCGCGGTCAAGCATTAACCTGTACCTCTGTAAAAAAAATTACTATTTTCGTGTAGAAATAGAGCTGCGATGGCATCTAACTAGACGGTTTAAGGTAAAGGAGACCTATCACCAGTTGAGTTTTATATCACAATAGGCTATACATCTATTACAATATATAAGGGGCGCGAATGTTATATGAACGATCACATAATACTATATACAGACTTCCTGGGTTACCGGCAAGGTAATACATGAAGACATTAGCGATTCGCGATCAGCTAATACCAAGATTACCAAATTAATTTGACGCCAATGTCGCCCGGCGCCGCTTCCGTATGCAGCTCGGGATATAAATGAATATTACGCAATATGTGTCATTTATATACAATATACATCTCTTGATTACGACATATTTAAATCACGTAACGTTTTACTGCCGGTTGGTCAGTTTTATTGAATACCGTTATCCTTATTTTTATCGCGGGAGAAACCTTCAAGAGATACCCCGTTTCTGGGGAGAAGTCAGAGTTATGTGGCATTTGTACCAACTAAAATCCCCTCGGTGGTCATCCTCAGTGCATTGCAGAAGGCATATAATACATATATATATATATGAATACATACATGTATAGACAAATTTTACTAGGAAAAGAAAAATGGTCGGTTAAAATTGCTTTCATTCCGGATTCTCTTGTATACTATTGTATAAATGAATTTGTAGTAAATTTGTCATAACTGTATGTACTTTTTTTTACGTTGATATATTGTAGGTTAATGCTTGACCACGATCCCAACTGGTGTTAAGCGAAGATGTGGTCGATGATGGTAAATCGCATTAACCTAGCAAATGCCTATTCACTCTTTTCTTAAAGATTATGTACTTAAAGATCTTTTTAATTCTCTAATTTTGATCTAGTTTCACTGCACAATAGTTAACAACTTTGCCTATTTTATTTCAAAGTTACATGTTAAGGAGTTTGGCAGTGGTAAGGTTTCCCGACAGTATAGTTACCGTTCTCATATTGTAAATCTGTCACCGTAACAGCATTACATCTCGTTGTAACTTCACATCATGAGATCATGATGTATCAGACCATCGTCTGGTTATTGCCTGACAGAATATTTAAAACACACTATTTTTTCCACATCTAAACATTATCTTTTGCACGACGTTTTTGAAAGATTTAAATACATTAACATTATTTAAATGTGTGAATAAAACGATTACTAATTCATTTACAACAATACAAGTGATTTTAGAGAAAAATCCTTAGTTTTTTCATGGAAAGCGATGTCAAGAGTCTACTCAAGGCCGAACGTTACGTATATTATAATGTTAAGTTTCTTCAACTAAGCATAGTGACAATCATAACTTTAATTTGATGGTAAATGATACGTTTGCTCCTAAGATTTCTGAGTCCAGTAAGAATCTTGTGATACCCAAATAATTTTACTAGCCAAACACATATGTAAACCAGAGCACTAATGTTTACATAGCTGTTATACGTCAGAAATTGTGACGATTGTACCTTATCCTATGGTCTCCGACAACATGGTCTTAACACCAACAAAAATACATCTTCCAAACATATTAATAAAAAAAAATTCAAAGTCTCTGGTACTAACCTCATTTCTTATACAACTAAGCGACGAGAAGAACAAGATGTTAAACTGATGGTACGTGATACGCTTGCCACAACCAATGGCTCTGATTAAAATGGTATACACTGCACCACATCGTGCTAGTCACCTTGATACTTAATACCTTAGTATTTAGTATCATTACCCCAGTAATTACACTAGTATACAGAATCTTACAAATCGGAACACAGTAATGTTTGCACATTACCATTTTCCGGCAGGAATAAATCTGGAATGTTACTTGACTAGATGGTCAGCTACACAGACCTTCCACCAGTGAAATTATATACATCTACCACAATAACAGCATTGCATATATAATATCCATTCATATATCCTGTTCAATTATCTTTAAGGATATTCCAATAAAAATATCTTTCTTTCAATACGCATTTCTGAGTCAAAATCTCCACGACAAAATGACTGAGAGTGTAATATCATTGATATTCACATAGATTTCATATACCGTTGCATACTAAAGTACTTGCCCGAGGTTAAAGAACCTTATCACGGTTACAAAACGAAAAGTATAAACTGGCAGCAATAAACATAACGCTTGGTGTGTTTGATGCGATGGTGGGCTGATAAAAACGAATTACTTTTATACATAAACATTATAGAACTCACTTAAATAATTATATTCTATACATTTATTAAGATCAATGATATGAATTTATCGTTTAAGCAGATTATATATAAAATGATCGAAACAGTAAATATTAAATAGTTATAAGTGGACGATACTGTTCTTCTAATTAATTGAAACCAGATTGTATCCAGAATATACCATATAATAGTAGTATGTATGTATATACATAAACACGAGTACAATAAGACAATAGGTAAAATAAAATAAATAAACAAATATGAGGTTCCTTGCTGAGACGAGGTCTTGTAACACAAGGAGACAGTCAGGACCATCATTCACAACTCTATTCTCGTGCGGGTTAGAGGAAGTCACTGGTTCATGATTGTTCTTGGAGAATATCGGTTTCCTCACCATGTTATTATTGACCGAAGACTCAAGATAAATGAAGATCAAACAGACGTCTTTTAGTACAGGACAACGTCTAACGAAATGAAATATCCAACATGGAAGGAATAATTATAATCATTATTATGCAGTGCTAACAGACCCCTTATAAAACAGACCCTCGATCTAAGGTTTTCCCGTTCAGCGTGGGGATCCTTAAGGTCCATGTCCACCATTATCAGGCTGATAATTTACATTCACATCTTGATATGAACCCAAAAGATCTCTGATCTGATTGTCGGTCGACTTTGTGAAGAGCCATTAGAGGATCTTACTAACTTATCGGTCGGCGGTCCTTGGAGTTAATGCACTGCCAATTACCATTCAAGTCTAATCTACAAACACACGCAAATCGTCATATTTTTTTATAGAGAAAGTGATCAAACGAGCGAACAATTCACATGATGGATAGTGATCACAGACGTCTATAGACAGTCCACAATACTCGAGGAGTAGTAGCTGCTTTGCCGACCTTGAAGAAGGAAGTGGTACGCTTTGTTAAAATATATTGATAAAACAATTTCATTGTCGAAATACAATTACAAAAGAGATAATAATTAAATAAATATATAACATAAGCGTAATATTCTTAAACAAACAAATAATAGGAAAGAGAAAATAACCGTTAAATTGCTTAATAGTTTAGAAAGCAAGACGGAAGTTGTAAATTGTAATATGACGTGGGCTATTACCGTGCGAGGTTATGGTGACCATGACTGAACAGGGTACGTCCTTCACGATGACCATGAAGGCAACTTACTGTTAGAGCAGTGCTTTGAAGCTCAATTTATCGATACATTTATTTTAAGGTCACAATTAACTTCAAACTAAACTATCAAAAAACATACAATGGCCTAATATCACATAAATCAAAATTTTAATAATTCATGTCCTTAAGAATTATAACAAAGAAATATCTATAATTCACTTAATGAGCAACTTAAACGAAGTTATTTTCTAATAAACAATTTTAATGCTATTCAATTTGAAGTTTTTGATATTTAGGGGTAATTTTTTTTGTTACCTTAAATACTTTTTTAAATGTTAAGTATCATGTTATAATATATAATACCAATATATTGGATTTAAAGTTAATATTATTCACTTAACTATGATACGATATGTATTGATGAAGTTAGCAAAATTAATACCTGAAGTCTAAAGACTAAAAAAATATACCTAACCTCAATAATAAGTTAAATTGTATGCTTTAACTGTTAGATATTTTTTAAGTTAACTAAGTTTAAATTTCCGTTGATATTCGGTTAGTTATAATTTAAATTTAGTTCCTCTTGACGCAGAGGTTAAGCGTAGGTTCTAGTGGCCTCTGTGACGGAGAGGTTAAGCATAGTTTTGTTATAAGGGTGCCCAGTTTGTTTTCGACGACATATGTAATGAAATCTGCTGCTATAACTGAATAACTACATTCCGGCTATCAACAGATATTGAGAGACAGAGTATTTTAGTGATAATACTTCACCATCATGCTTTAGTATTATGCTGATCATGACCTACCGTGATGATGCGTACGAAATAAGTTCTGGAAATTAAATAAAGCTTTACATCGATATTTAATATGGATGACCTTTTTCTGGAAGGGGTCGCCGCCTCCCCTTCGCGTGTTAACTTCAACGTGAGCCGGCAGGAGGCAGTCCGAAGGTCACGAACTTGGACCCTAATGATGGAGCGGCATTGACACTGGCTTGTATTGTGCTCTTTATTGCCTTTTTGCGGTTTTTTTTTATATATTAAGCAAAGGAACGAAGGTTGTTAGATCACGTGAAAGGAAGTCGTATTCGGTAGACAATACGAACATGCTTTATTAAAATTGATTGAAGTAATGGCTTTTAAAGTAAATATCTACTATACTATGTATACTGACGTACGGCGAGTTAATATTTGGTTTTTCAATGAACATTTGTCCTCGATTTCACATGTTTTTAAGTGCCATCAAGAATATAATATACCGCCGGCTGATTCACATTATAGAAGTTAAGTTCATGAAAACATTACCGCTAATCAAACTCCACGACATATGACCCAGGAATCGAACAAAGAAGCCCTATTTATAAAGCTATTGCTTACCTTCTGAGCCACTAAAATTATGATAATTATTGTCCATAGATACTTTGTCTAGTCAACAGCACATTTTACTGTTATTGTATCTCATTTCAAAAGATTTTATATTAAGTACTTGATAAATACATAATGGTAAAAATAAAATAGAGATGCATCAATAATCTTTCTCTAGAATACAATACTATAAATCACAAGATAGTTGTATTTGGAGAAATCTCCACCGCAATCATCGACGGGATAATGATTCAATCCGTAGGAAATTACAAGTTCATTCTACCAGCATTTCCCATAATTTCTACCATCAGTGAGACAGAACGGTGGCCGCTTCCTCGGCCGGTGGTTTTTGCGGCTTCCAATCACGCCGGGAAACGGAGCGGTGGTATTTTAATTGACCTTTTTGCCATCTCGAAACAACATCTCGATCTTTCCGCATAGAAAAAATGATGGCGTTTGTACATAGACTATGCAGAAATGGTACAATTATGTAATATATTCAAAAAAAACACTTAAAGTAGTAAAGATTTTAAAAATTAATCAAAATTTAATTAAGACGTAAATTAAAGATTTTAATTCTACAAATATAAAGCATATAGCCGTGTAAATATAATGAACGTCATTAGTGTTAGGTCTCTGATGATGGAAACAGTCTAGGTCAGTGTTTCCCAAGGTACGGCGTAGTCCCCACAAGGTAGCAATACTGTCATTAAGACGGCAATCTGAAACTTTTAAAAAAATAGCTAATATGATTCATTGCATTTTTTATTTTTTTAAGGTGCATTGATTAAAAATCATAAGATCCAAGGGTCACATAGAAAAAAATCTACTCGAAAGCGGGACATGAAGGTTGTAAAACACCGGTCTAAGTAGATACCACCGCAGCTCCTATTGCAGCAGATAAACAGTAGCTAGCAAATATTACTGTTTTCCTGTTTGAAGGGTGCTGTAGGTATATTAGTTGGGTAGAGAGATTTAACATATTATCTCTCAAGACGAGCGCTATGTTGTATATACCATCTTAACCAGCGTCACGATATTATGGGCAAGCATGTC
The DNA here is from genome assembly GCA_018246255.1 of Pachliopta kotzebuea. NCBI lineage: Eukaryota > Metazoa > Arthropoda > Insecta > Lepidoptera > Papilionidae > Pachliopta > Pachliopta kotzebuea. The sequence goes on along the minus strand of DWLS01003252.1, from coordinate 196 downwards.
ACTTACCATTAAGTGAACGACTCGCTTTGTCGAATAAAAGAATAATGTTATAATGTACTACAGCAGAGATATTAAGTTTCTAATCTGGATTTCAAAACAATATATATTTAATAACTTTCTTTATTTATTTATTTTCTTACATATACATTTGTTTTTACTGTTACAGATAATGTCTTAAAATCTTAGCAGATTTATC
>DWLS01003251.1:0-16157 GCA_018246255.1 Pachliopta kotzebuea | reverse complement strand
TTTTGATAAAAGGAAGAGGAATGCATGGGGACGCGAAGAGAAAGATTTATTGAGGAGCGGAGGGTCCGGCTATGGGAAGAGGAAGAGTGTAGTAATTTTTTTTTATAATGAATATAAATTTCGAGGGATGTTTTAGGGTCGAAAAAGAATGAGTGAAAAGTGGGCAATGCTAGGACTTGGGAATAATTCCGTTGCCTGAATAGAGTTGCCACGCCCCGCGGGTGCCAGCGGCGGCAGGCAGCGCCGGGCGCACTCACTTGGCTGCGGGCACCGCGGCGCGCGGACATGGCGCCAGTGACGCGCCCGCCGAGCCGCGCGTAAGTACACTTTACTTTGTCTTCAACTTTTTTCGTAATCTATTTTACATATATAGATAGTATTACTTCTATTATTTTTTAAATAACTCGATTTCTTTTAAATACTAAACTAAATATAAACCATAGTGTTTCTTCATATAAAAAGTATTTGACATAACACTGTTCTAAAATATTATTTTAATAAAATATATTTTTTTTCTGTCATTTGTTCTTGAAAGGAAAAGTTACGATCTTTGTAGACCCTCCCAATCGGGAGGAAAACTCGCTATAATCGTTTTTATAAATTAAATTTTTTTGAGCTAAATTTCTATAAAGCAGGTATTATTAATTGTTTGACAACCTGAGCTTTTGATTTTGACAGAAATTTCTGGTTTATATTAACAGTCGAAACGCTGTAATGCTGGTATAACAGTAAATTTACAATAAGAGGGTTGTAAATAGTTACAATAAACAGAGAAAATCTACCAACACCCAAACTACGAGTTAGGGTATTTTAGGCAAGCAAGTTTATAAACTACAATTTCATTGTTATCATGTAAAATTAATGTTAATCATCAATAAGAAAAGTCTCATCCGCAAGCTTTCAACGAAACTAAAACAAGCATCCTCAATTATTCAAATGGATATTTAAAATTATACCTGTATTTTAGATCCATTATTGTATTTTGCACCCAAAGACTACATTTTGACTTACGTTACACGATTGCGCAGTTAGCTGCTAGATTAAAACAAAGCTTACACTTTTTATTGTTACCAGGGTTCTCCCCTGATACTTTCTGTTGAAAAGTTTGTAACGACGAGTTTTGCTTTTATAAACAGGCCGGGTCTTTAGTGCTGCTTCCGATACTACGTTAAACCTAACTATCCGATTTGCTAAATTCTACCCTGCTGTAATCTGTAAAATGACATAATTTAAATTATAGTAACAACTCCTTTCGTCTTTATCTTGTCTGTAGTCGGTTGTTTTTATCTTATAACATTCAAAGATAATTACTTGATTTTCAAAGCAAAATTAAAAAAAAGGGGGAAAAACCGGTTGAATTCTTTCCAAAAGTAAACTGTACAGTTCATATTCGCGGCATTTTGCCTAAGATATTTGGAGTTGCAGAATAGGTTAATTAGATTTATTGGAACTTTTTTTTAAGTTATACTCACAAGAAATAATGTAAAAGACTTTAACATAATTACTGAGTAAAACAGAACCTTTAAAGTCACTCGCGAATAAAATGACATTCATAAATTAAAAGCGGTACCCTCTTCATATTATTGGTTAAGTTTTTTTTATGTTATACACGCATGTAAAAAAGGGACCTGGGTGTCTGCAATTTCTCTTTCTGCCTAAAGATATTTTCCTAGTCTCCAATTGACCGTTTCTTTTTCTTTTATTACATTTTTTATTTGAGTTTTCTATTAAAGTTTTTTTTTTATAAACTCGTGTAAGTATCATGTAAAAGACCTTGTCTATACAAAGCAAACATCACTTTCAAATATTTTAGACCGTAAAAGTATTGCAATTAAATAAACACTAAAATTTCTGAACATGAAATTACAGTAGAAAAAGCTACTTGTCTTTGTGCTTTTCTATTACATTTAAAAAATGCGGACCAAAATTAATTAAGATCAAGATGTTCTAATATAACTCGAGTTTGTTACATTTTTTAAAGAGACTTTTTCTTGTTTTAAGAAAAACATCTTTTTATTCCCATGCTATCTTTTTAAAAAAGTGTATGATATATATAATTGTATGTACAAAAGATATAAGTAAAAACAATTTTTTGTTCGTGTTATCTGAAACGAGTCTTCAAAGCTTTAAGCAGATGTGTGGAAGCTCAGGTTTTTCGAAACAATTTCTTCATTAAGAGACTTTTACAGACAGAGCTTAAGTGATCTTATTTTTTTTATTACGTGATAGCCGGTCTTTTAACATATATCCTATGATCACATTTAGATAAGCTTGGAACTAGAAGTTTCTAGTTAAATCAGCGATGTTAAAGTACCGCAGTCGTGTTTTATAGTATCATTGCTATCACAAGAAGCGTCGAATCCAATTTGTCCCAGTTCGTTAAAGCTGTTGTGGTGACGTCGAGCTTTTCGCCCAGCTTTTTATCGTCATTGGATAACGTTGTCCGATGCTCGTGACAGCTACTCCGGACGCTGGACATCGAACCGTAGGGTTGCCACTGGCTAAAAATTATAGCTTTTCTTGCTAACTATTCTAAAGCATGTTCAATGTTAAGCATTAGGCAAAGCGTATACGATAGGGTCCGATACAATTGATTAGACAACTTGATTTAGTCTCGAACGATACATAGTAAACGAGATCAAATTTAATATACACGACATATTTACCGCTATATTAATGATTATTATTATATTTTAAAATAGTTCGCTAATTACATGTTCTAATTTTACTAAACTTTTGTGAGCCGCGTTATTTCAAAACTATTGTTTAGTAGACTACATACAAGTTTTATTAAGTAAAGTTTGGAGCCTGATTCAAATTAACTTTGAAACAGTTTGTTAGAACTGTAACACGAATAATGTGTAAATTAACATACGTGTAATGTGTAATAAACATTAATTTTTATTGTATTTTCCCGTTTATCTTCTATGAAGAAGTTTTCGTGGTTAGAACTTGCGATATATCAAAATGACCTTTGATCGAAACGAGAAGTTTTAATAGTTAATTTTGTGTAGTTCCTATAAATACAGAGGTTCCTTATGAGTATAATTTAAATATTTTAATTAGCACAATTTTGGTTACAATATAAAATGGAAGGATATTAAGTGAATGTACTGCTGGTTACGTGGCTTACATGAATAGAAATGAATATTTAAATTATTAGCAGCAACCCTATACGATCGCATCTCGGTGGATATATTCGAAAATAGGTCCTCGATGATCAGCGGGGACGGTGGAAGTGTTATGGCGCTTGTCACTCCATTACAACGGCACTGGTTTAATGTTGGGGTCGACATGAGAGCGCCGATTATTTCCGACGCGTTAATTAAGCCGCAGTTAAAGGTCAAGTGCGGGTATTTGTGAAGTCGATTCACAACTTGACGAGCTCAAAATTTTCCATGCGAACTTTTCACTTCGCCATTTCCTTTCATCATTTCAATTTTATTACGCCCAAGAGTAGGTATTTGTCGTATTAAGACAGGGTTAGTAATAACGAATTGTAACGTAGTTTTTAGGTTGAAAGTAGTAATACGTGAAACGATGTGTCTATTCAGACGATTTATAATAAAAGCTGTTTATTACCAGTTAATAAAAAGTCACCACAAAAGAAACTTTTATTTAGAGCATACGCAAGCCGTAGGTACCACCGCTGCTGAATTTCGATTTTAAAGGCGTAGTAAACTGGAGAAATCATTGAGGTAGTTAGTAGAGTAGGCTTAACTGTTTTATTTGTGCTGTGGATGCTAGAATGTTAAGAAACATAAAACAATAAAATACACATATTACGTTTACCGGTCATGATCAATGGACTAAATAGATGTATTAGTTTTGTATTATTATCTGATGGCAGGGTGAGGCGACTTCGCGAATTCGGACAGTAGGATGGCACTAAAGACGCCGACGCCGGGCGACGGCGAACGCGAGACTTGGGGCAAGAAGGTGGACTTCCTGCTCTCGGTCATTGGCTTCGCCGTCGACCTGGCCAACGTGTGGCGCTTCCCCTATCTCTGCTACAAGAATGGAGGGGGTGAGTATAGAATCCTTCCTTTCTCATCGAAACAACTGGAGATTTTTATCTGCTGGTAATAGAAATGCCCACAGATAACAATCTCGTCATGCAAAAAAATTAAAAACAACTTATTTCTGCAAAACTATGTGTTACAATGTTATTACGAATAGATAACAATGACCATACAACTTTTTCGATTTGCTAACAATTTTTCTAAATTTTCCTAATCATTGTGTTCGTCGCTAAGCACTAATCAGGTTCTTTATTCAGTATCTTTGTTATTATCACCTCGAGGTATGACAATACGACCCCTATTAGCCGCAGTGCTTAGTAAAGAAATATGTACTCCAGTTATACTTTTGCGATCTGAATTTGATAGAAAACCAGTTAAGTAAAAACTGCAAATAACTACGCTAAATGTTTTAAAATAAATTCGGTGACAAAGTCTACAAAATATTGATGAAAATTTAAGTATATTTATGTCTAAATTTAAGTGATTTTTGTTAATGATGAAATAAACAACTGTATGACTGCTGCTGCAAATACTGTACGTCAATATGGCACCAAACGACCTTCTTCATGATGTTAAGGTTACACGACACTTTAGTGCTAGAGTGGGCTGGCGGTTTGGATCCCGACGGAAGTGGCTGAGTGCCACTTGTCGCGCTAATTATCAACATACCTCCTTCCGACTTGAGAAATCGTATGCGCTATTTGCACGTATACTTTATGAAACATTATTAAACTGACCTAAGAGAAAATATTTAAAAAAACTAAAATTTTAGTTTTTATACGAATGTTAGAATACAACAATGCAGCGTTTAGTCTTAGACGTTTTTATGACTCCCATGGATAGAAATATGACAACTGGCATCTCTTTCTGCGTAAAAACTTTTAAAGGTTATTTTTCTATAGCCTCATATACTTTAAGGTAATTGTGTGGTTTTACTCCCACTTAATTGGTCGTCAAAGCCTTTTTGGTTATCAAGCCGAAAGTATCAAAAAACCGACATACGCTTCTTTAAATTTTTGGCATGGTAGACATTAATTACTTCCCCCTTTACTTATATACAATATATAAGTTTTAATACTCCTGAATAAAACGAAAATCACTTATTAGTATGCAAAAAAGCCTTTTTTTAAATTACAATTACTTTTATAACTCTTCTTTCTGAAGGCTTTACTATTTGATCTTTAATTAAATAAAAACTGGATTCGATTTGGTATATACTTTTCGGGGCTGTTGTGTCATAGATATATATTGATAAGTAGACAAGTGTAAAGTAATATAATGTACATTGCGTTTTGTACCCGTAAGTCAGAGGGTACGGCTAGATTAAATAACATTATTTATTTATTTATAAACCTCCTGTAAATGGGGATTTAATGCCATTGGCATTATCTTACAGTCTACTTTATCTACTTTTAAAAAAGTTTTGGAGTTATATGAAATAATCTAGGAAAAAAGTGTAACATCTTTGATACATGATTTGTAATTATTATAGTAAAATTGATAGTAATGCATCATATATATTTGCGGGTGATATATTCGCATAGTCGCAAATCTAGATGCAAATCTGTACGTAAGTTCACGATGCTAGCAATGGTGGGCTGATTGCGCGTTAGCACCGCCTGTAGGGCCCTCGTTGCTTAATAGTCGGTTAACAATCCTTACCTTGTGCCCGAAGCTGACTCGAGTGGCCCCCACTCCGCCCTAGTCTCTAATTGAACGCCTCACATACTCCTACACCCTGTAAATCGTTATTTGACCCTATTGTTTTCGTGTAATGAGGTTCAATATCGAAAAATAGCAATACATATTGAATTCGCTTATTTTTCATTATGCTTTATTATTGTTTTAGGTTAAATTTTGATAGAGGCATGAATTCGAGCTGCCGCTTGAGAATCATGGCATTTTATTTTCACACATCGTTATCATTTAAATACTTATCAACACTATAATATGCTTCATTTATTAATGTACATTTAATTTGATTTTAAGATTTGTGAAGTGGCAAGTCTAAGACAGCTTGTGGGGTTTGTTATTGTACGTTAGTACCGCCGCAGTTACTCCTTTTGCCGACAAACAGTACTACGTAAAAATTACTGTGTTCCAGTTTGATGAGGGGTGTAAAGTAGTGAAATTACTGTTGTAACAACCAGTATTAACGCCATATGTTTGAAGACGACGAACGCAATGCGATGCAGTGTAAACCATCTTAATCAGTACTGCGTTGTTATGGGCAAGTGGCACTTGCCATTAGATGAACGTCCTGTTTGTTTCGTCGAATAAAAATGATTGTTTATATATTTATAATAATATTTATACATATTAGACGAAAACAATGACGAAATGAGCAATACGTTCACACCTGGTCGTAAGTGATCAAACATGGTAATGTAGCGCTGGTTAGGATGACATACACTGCTCCACGTTGTGCTCTATTTATTCGGTGACAAAATGATTCGACTTTGATAAAAAATTACAAGCTCGTTTCTAGTAATTTCACTACCGACAACGCTTGCTCGATTTCTCTTCAAAGTAGCCTACAGTAAAGGTTTGAACACTGCTGTGTGAAAGCAGAAATATGAGCAGCGATGGTACCTTTCTAAGGGTCCCATGAAATTAAAGCCATCCACCAGCAATATATACAGTACAGTAAATTATGTATTCTAAAGTATGTGACATAATAATAGAATAACTTATAAGGAATGTATTAAAAACAGGAAAACAAAAAGCGTGTGGTGTTGCCAGCGGAAATGAAGGACTCTGGCGCGACACCAGCGCTTGACAGTGACCGGAACTAGTACAAATGACGTCCTGTCTTTGATCTCTCATACTTCAGCGCATTGTTAATATTTATTAAAGACATCTAGATAATTAAATCTGTTTGTACTTGTGTATATAATTATAATGTTTACGTGTAAGATGTTTTAAAATTTATTTAATTTTACATTTTTTACATCTTCTAAGCCGCTTTTTTCAAATACACTTACTCATACTTTTTTTACTTACATCCAGAGTTGCATTATGCAATTACTTTGAAATACACTTTTGGGTTTTTTTTTTTCAAAGAAGTGTACAAATGGCAAAAAAAATATTTTCCGATTTTTGTATAACGTTTTTTTAATTCTTAATACACAAAAACATGTTTTAATGATTTTATCACATATAAATAAACCCTTAAACTCTTGGGAATTTATGCCAGCAAAAGCTATTATAAAAGTATGTTTCAAAACATTCTTTCTTTTGTTATATGTTATTTCCTGTTTGCCTAATTTCGAACTAACCCACGGATTTTAAAATCATAAAATTGCTATATTTCACTTGAAAAGCCACTGATCAAAAAGTTTAAAGCGTCGAAAATCAAATATGACTCGATGACTTGAAATTTCTTTCTACAATAGAGATAGATGTATTTTATTCGCTATAGGTTTAACTTTTGACTTTTTACGTACATTTTGTTATAACCGGCGTGTAGTTGCTTAGTTAAGTATAACAAAGTTCCACCGAGCTGACTAATTGCATCCAAGTTATTCGCTTTGTGCCCGCCGTCAGCCCTTTGCCGTCCGAGAGCCGGTAATTGACAATCAAAACGCGACCTTTACGCTACGCTCTAAGAAACTTAGTTAACTCCGTGACGTACAGGAAAATTAGTAACGCAATAAGGGGGTAATAAGCTAATGGTATCGGGCGTAGGTCATCCGGCACCAGCAGCCGATCGTCCGCCTCCACCCCCTTAATATTATTAAAAGGCAATACTGTTCTCTTTCCATTTAACTAGCCTTCTAATCTTGAAGAAGATGTTTGATATTTACGCGTTACAAAGTTAGTTCTACTTAGGATGATATGCACAGATATAATGTTTCGGCATACAAAGAGTCCGACTATAAGTAACAAAGGAGTTTTTATATAACGACGCCGCTTTTGTTTTTAAAACATTCTTTAAAAAATAAAAACAATTGAAAATTGTCTGATTAGAAAAATGAGCAAATAAACTATGTAAGAAGAAAAGATATAGGTTTTATTTAGAACAATAATAAAGCCACATTATAATTTTACTTGTTTTTCGCCTTTCAAATTAAAAGATAATAAATATTTGCACACTATTTTTTATCAGCAGAAATTTGTATCATAAGCCTAGACTGAAACCTGCAACAAAGACCTGCCAAAATTAAATATAAATTTGATGAAGTAACTGCTATCATTAAAATGTAATAAATAAACTAATACAAAAATTGTTAAATGATTAAGTTTCATATTAAGTGGTTACCCTGTTGCTATACACAGATTTCGTCCGGTAATTGATTGTACGACACTTCATCACGCGACCCTTGCCATCAGTCATGCGCTAATGGCGTATGGCCGACGGGGAAATTAATTACGTGTGAACTTTTCATATGACTGACCATAACATAGTCATATCGTATATGTAACACATTGTTTTTCTTTTTTATGGTGATAGTGAGCAAACATGTTGGAAACTGATAACTAACGCTTGTAGACAGTAGCAACACCCGAAGGTTCGTACCTGCTTTGTCAACCTTGAAAGAGTGTTTCATAATTAATTTCTTACTTTTATCAGCATCATAATCCTTACATATGATTCTTGTTTGATGTGCTTAATGATTTTTGGTAGTTTAATCTGGTTGTAGTCACCATCAAGATGCTGATGGAGTTTTCATGCATGATATCTATCCGTTCGCGTTACAATGGAAATAGAATTTTTGTACATGTTAGATTTGTTAAATTAACATAAATTTCTCCACCTATTAACAGAGAGACGGACCAATGGATTTATATTATAAATAATATCATAACCAATGGAAATAAATGAAGTCCTGCTTATTGCTTTGATATTGATCTTGTAATAAACACAATTTCCTTTGTTCGGAGCGGGGACCGCGAGACAATACGGATTAAATATATCTCCGTACCATCTTCCGATGATTTAAACTCGAGCACCGTTCTAAATCTCATAATACCCAATCATTCGAGTCCGGCGGGAATCGGAAGCTATCGAGGACTATTTGATTACTAAGTCCACTGTCTCCGATATTACAGGGTCAGCGGAGAAATGTGAATTTCATTCCCTAGAAATTCCTCTGATCCGATTACATTCTTTAAATCTATCTTCTAAATATTATAGTCTATATTAGATGTTACCTTATTCTTGCTGTATATAATATAGTAAAATATGTGAGTCTTGGACCTTGGATTGTGAGGCATCTTTTCTCCAAATGAACCGACGGCTTCTCAAGTAGCTTGATGAGCAAAAAACAATGCGACGTTCTCATTTTGTAAAAGGTATTGAAGAAGGTATATCTATAAGTGTATCAGTAAAGGCTGATGATGATATATCATTAGCAACTAAATGTTCAAGTAACTGTTGAGACTCAATTGTAACGAAAAATAATATTAGATTCTACTGTTCCTTTACAATATTTTATTATTTTACTTACTGTTTTTATTCTAGCTCTGTACACAATAAAAAGAAATACCATATACTAAGTAAAGCACTTTATCGTTAAGCGACACAAGCTCTCGGACTTACTTGACTTAAAATCGACTTGCGCAGTAACTTATCCTTTCATCCCTCTTATCCGCGACCTGTTGCATCCGGCAGTAAAGTAAATCCGATATAAGTTCCTGTCACACTTAAGTGGCTCCCTGATGTATGATATTGGGGTGTTCGGAGCTTGGAATTATTTATTTCATATTATTAAATTTATTTAACATTTGACCTATTTTATGATGCTTCGGACATTAGCGGATTGGCTTTGATTACAATAATAATAACAATCACTACACGACCATATTACTTCGGTTTTTGTTTTTTGTAATTGATTTAACTAAGCAGGACTATCTCGTAATGATAAGTAATAAGCTTACCGATAGTAAGTAGCGTAAGGATGGAAAGAATATACTGCAAATTGCACGTCGTATTGAGATACAAGATAGGAGGTCCCATTACTTTAGTACTATCATTAACTAACTTTTCCTAACTAAAACATTATTACTAATTCTTCTTTGTTAAAATTACTATCATTATATGTGAATTATTAACAAAACAAGATGAGGTGTTTTTGATCGCAATCATTGTTTACTTATATCACAAATTTGTACTTGATATCCTAATATATCATAATTGACAGTAAAGAGGTTAGTTTAACATAATTTCTCATAGAAGAACGAAGACAAATATTAATTGTTTAAATTTTAAAAACGAGGTAACGTATTTTTTTTACGTTTGGACATTTAAATCAAATTTAATAAATTTGGTAACGGAGATATAAAAGAAAATGAAGTTTTGTAATGGGAAGGAATTGTTAGTAAAGAGCTCAAAAATCATCATATATAACGGTGTCTCTATTCTTGAACACTAAGTATCATCTTTGTACCTATTACACCGTCAGGTTAACACTTACAAAACAGCTTGTTTTTTAAATTACCCTTTATTGTGTTGTATTACCTTTAAATTACTGTACATATAGATTTCTTTCTAGTATAAAGTATGTTATAGTTATAGTCAAAGGTTCAAGTAGGCAGTAATATTCAATCTTATACAGCGTTGATTACTTCGTCGCTTACTTAAAGAATTAGCTGTGTTCAACGGAAGTGTGTCGTTTAGCAATTGGTACTGTTATTCATTCATCAGGCCAGCTCACTTGTTGCTTGAAATTCCTTTAACAACGTAATAATGACGCGCGGTTACTCTCAGTCACTGGTTAACTCGATTTTATTGAAATTGTACAACAGACCGAATGCCCCAAACGATCTATCGCCATATTACATAACTTCTGTTCTAAACACAGACTATTGTAGAGAAAAGAAACTGTAATATTAAAAAAAAATTGTTAAAGAAAAACTATTTCTATCCGACACTTCTCCGTTAAACAATACAGATTTCTTTTCCATTACAATCACTTTATTAATTACTTTCATAAATATGTTGTAAACCTTATATGTATGTTTTGTGATGAGTTATTGTGAAAAACGAAGAGTAGATTTATCATTTTCTACAATCGACTAGTTTTTAGAAAGATTGCCGATGAATTATTTTCACTGAATGTTTAAAATTGTACGTTACTATTTTACGGAACTTTAAAAAAGCGGAAAAAAAGGTTATGCGACCTTTTTAATAAAAATAAAACATTATTTGAATTACTATAAAATTTAATATTTCTATACTCTTATGGTGTCTAATGCAGGTTAGTCAATTGACCAAATCATAGAATTTTGTTATGAAAATGCATGGCCCGCGGCACAAATACTTTTATATGGACTTCATAAACGATTCAATGTTACTCTCCTCGAACATATTATAAATAGAAGAATCAATAATAAAAGCAATTGTGATTTGTCTCAGCTTCAATAAAAGCGTGTTCAAGTAAATGCGAGCGTCTTAAAAGGCCAATTACCGCACAATTTGCGTCGCCCTTCGTCCTCCGCTCGCTCTAAAATTATTCTCTCGAGAATTGCCATGATCATAGATTACACTTGCGAAGTGAAATCAATCGGAATTTATTTCCTATACTTTTTACAGAGGATACAAATCTTTACGAATCTACTTCACTTACACAAAGTTATTATAAAATTAACAAGAAATGAATTTAAAAACATTTTCTTGTAATATTAAGTTAAATACTGTAGTAAATAATAGAAATAAGAATATATAAATGTGACTATATACACATAGGTGTATGTATGTACAGGTTTTATAATGGTATATGAAAAGATAGCAAACGTGTTAAATGATGTAAATATAAATTAAAACAGCCCTGAATAATAATATCAGGTTTTCCCTGCAGGAATTAAAAAAAAAATATATATTAAGTTATTTTTTCATTGAACTAATAATTAATAAAAATAAAAATGTCAGACCATATCAAAATAAATGAAAAACAATAATAGAGAAAATCAACTTCAAACAAGTGAACACATTTAATTTTTTTCGTATAATCACTTTATCACTGATATTAAAGGTTAATGAAGAATATATATTGTTATAAAAAATGAGGTCCTTGAAAATATATTTTATATCTGAACAGGAGCTTTCTTGGTGCCGTACTGCATTATGTTGGTGGTGGGTGGTATACCACTCTTTTACATGGAATTGGCGCTCGGGCAGTTCCATCGGAAAGGGGCTATCACGTGCTGGGGCAGGCTTGTACCACTCTTCAAAGGTAAACTCTTTTCCTAATTTTCTTAGTATGTAGTAATACATTTTACCCTTTAGCTATTTTATATATTTCTTTGTAACGTAATATCACATAAATCAAATTTATGACCACTTAAGTCAGTCACGTGCCGAGCTAAGTGTGAACGTCGCCACTAAGTGAAATATCAAAGTCTAAGTAATCTTGACTTATGGACTTAATTTTAAATAGATACAAATTTGTGATACGGTTGGTATGCCGACGGAAACTATTTCTTATGGTTTTATTTACGTTTTTTGGGAGGCGTTGAAGAAGTTGTCCCCAACTCGCTTGCACTTAACGTCCATAATTGACACCATTTCGAAGGCGGCCCCTTAAGTGCTCGCTCAGTGCGGACGCTCTCAAAGGCTCGGGCAGATTTGCGAGGGCGGCTTATGCCCGGTGATTTCATTTCACCCGATTGTCACGTCGCACCGCTGAGTAGCGCCGCGATATGATTTCAGACGAGGAATAAAATTGGTAATGGACTGGAAAGGTTCCCACTGAGGGTATATTTTTTGTAAGAAACGTTTTCAGCTTATTGTTCCCGACTTCGTTGATTTTTGTCAGGAAAGTTCTGTTGTCTATTCTATCTTTATTATATTTAATTTGTTCTTGTACACGTTCATAGTTTTTATTACTATTATTCATCTGTATTCTATCTAAATTACCATCATCATCAACATATCTACCTATGACGTCCACTGCTAGACATAGGTCTTTTGTAATATATTTCACAAAATACTATCTTAATATACTATTGCAAAAATATTATATTTTTGTTTCTAACCACTTGCATTGTAGAACACTCTTGGTCCCCGTCCAAATCCGATACCATATGTTGTGGAGTTTAATGGATGGTAGAGTTTTCGTACCTATTTAACTAACTACCTCCCTCGTCTGTTTCAACTGCCAATATATTAAAGCAAGAATTCTCTTGTTTCATCCATATCCTTATTGTTATATCACTTAACATTGTTGGTTAAATGTTATTCAATAGACGAACAAAAAAGTTATAATTAAGTTTGAAAAATTATTTTGCGAAAATTAATCAAGGAATCGGATATGCGGTGGTGCTGATCGCTTTCTACGTGGACTTCTATTACAATGTAATCATTGCGTGGGCCCTTCGTTTCTTCTTCGCTTCTTTTACCACCATGCTGCCGTGGACTAACTGTAACAACGAATGGAACACACCTTCTTGTCAGCCGGTAATTATATAAAATTGTAAAATGAATTTAATGTTTCATAATTATAGACTTCTTAACGATTGCTCTGCAAAATGAATATAATTTAAATTTTTACTTATTATTTTTTTTAGTTTGAAGCAAATTGGGAGGCTTTGGCTGTAAATAAATCGCGTGTACGACCAAACGGATCTGATACCACAGCCTCTGCTCAACCTTTCACATCGGCGGCATCCGAATATTTCAAGTAAAATAAAATTATTGCCTTAATAAAATAATGTATGGAATCAAACACATTAAAGAGTATTAATTTTTAATGATTTTTCAGTCGCGCTATACTCGAACTGCAAGGAAGTGAAGGATTGCATGATTTGGGTGCTATCAAGTGGGACATGGCCTTATGCTTGCTCGCCGTCTACATCATCTGCTACTTCTCCCTTTGGAAAGGCATCAGCACCTCTGGAAAAGTATATATAAAATTATTTATGGAAATGCAATTTACTTTCGAAGTACTCATCTGATTTTTAAATTTTAGGTCGTTTGGTTCACGGCTTTGTTTCCTTACGCCGTGTTACTGATCTTGTTGGTTCGTGGTATTACGCTCCCAGGTTCGGCGACGGGTATTCAGTACTACCTTAGTCCAAATTTTGAAGCTATTACACAGCCACAGGTAATCCATCATAGAAACATAGAAAGTAGAATGAAATATTTATTTTCACATAAAATATCTTATTTTCTGATCACAGGTGTGGGTTGACGCTGCAACTCAAGTGTTCTTTTCGTTGGGACCTGGATTTGGTGTGCTCTTGGCTTATGCATCTTATAATAAGTATCATAACAACGTTTATAAGTATGTTATTTGGGTTTTTAAATCCTTTTTTGAAGTGTTTTTATTGTAGACAGGAGTTTATAAAAATTGTTAACTTTTCAGGGATGCGATACTGACTAGCGTGATAAATTCCTGCACGTCTTTTGTCGCTGGTTTCGTTATTTTCAGCGTTCTTGGCTACATGGCCCATGCTTCCGGTAAAGACGTAAAGGATGTGGCAACTGAGGGTCCTGGGTTAGTGTTCGTTGTATACCCAGCAGCTATTGCAACTATGCCGGGTTCTACGTTCTGGGCGTTGATATTCTTCATGATGTTGCTTACTCTTGGACTTGATAGCTCTGTAAGTAACTGTATTTTATATAACAAATATTTTGTATATAAGTATTTATTTTATTGTGTATGAAAAAGAATTAATAGTATTTTTCAATTTTCTTAGCGATCGGTTAGACTTTATATTGCGGTTTTGCCAAATGGAACTCTAATCGTTCTTTAAAATAAACGTAGTCTACATTATGTCTTAGGCGTAAATCCAACAGTGGACTGGCGAGGGTTGGCGATCATATCAAACAGAAATTTATATTTAATTTATTTCGTTAAATGTTATCAAACATGGCAGAATTTTCTTTTTTAATTGGAAATAATTATTTTTTAGTTCGGTGGTTCTGAAGCAATAATAACCGCTCTAAGTGACGAATTCCCGCCGATCGGTCGCCATCGGGAACTGTTTGTAGCGTGCTTGTTTACTCTGTACTTTTTCGTCGGACTGGCTTCGTGCACCAAGGGCGGATTCTACTTCTTTCAACTTCTTGATCGCTATGCAGCTGGTTATTCAATGCTTGTCGCTGTATTCTTTGAGGCCATTGCTGTTTCTTGGATTTATGGTAAGTTTAAAATAATATTCTTGAAGGGGTTCTTTCCACTATTGAATCTATATATCAATATTATCAATGGAACATTTTTTTGTATAGGAGATATATTGAAACGTTGCATATATTTTTACAAAAACACTGAATGAACCTTTGATTTTTCTATTAAAGATGAAACATCAAAATTTAAGGTACTGAACGTTTCTGCGAGGACATTCGCGACATGATCGGTTTCCGTCCTGGCGTCTACTGGCGGGTGTGCTGGCGCTTCGCTGCACCAGCTTTTCTCCTTTTCATCACAGCCTACGGTCTGCTCGACTATCAGCCCCTCGCTTACGAAGGTTATGTGTACCCTGCGTGGGCGAACGGTCTCGGCTGGGCTATTGCCGGATCCAGCGTAATCTGCATACCTGCCGTTGCTATTTACAAAATCATCACAACTAAAGGAAGCTTCTTCGAGGTGAGATATACGATATATTTTCTTACTTAACCCAAAATGCATGCACAATATTTGCTTGGACGTAAGAATACGTTTGTGCATTAAAATCTATCTATAGTAAAGTTTTATTACAGTATCAAGCGGTATTTCGTTATTGTTGAAACTAAACATTTTCCTAATAAATTCACTAGCTAAGATTATGTCTAAAAGGTTATTAACATTAAACAACTTCATACGTGTAATAAGTTTGCATCACATTTAATAAAAATTAAAAGTAAAAAAAATTTACGAAAATTATGAGTTGTTTGTTTTCTTACTTTTGTAATGTCGGTTATTTGTAAAATATTCATTTTATTAAAAAAGGGTTTCTCTTATAGAGGTGAACTTAAAACGATTATTTTTAAATACTTTAATTGAAATACCAGTTGTTGAAAGAAAGACTTAATGACGTATCTCTAAATATGCCTAAACATATTTACAGTACAGATATAAGAGACTCGACAACTGTATATAGTTAATAGAACTAATAACTTGTATGGCAAACGGACTGTTAATTATCTAATACCACAGATTCTTAATTCCATTCCTTTAAGTATACGAACACAATTAACCGAACAAAACCTGAAAA
>DWLS01003250.1:0-16161 GCA_018246255.1 Pachliopta kotzebuea | reverse complement strand
GGCTGGAAGTCATCTAACCTGCGTTCGAGACGATTCGTGATGACTCTCGAAAACAGCTTGTAGACGTGGCTCAACAGTGCAGTAAAAGGTGCCACTCAACAACTCACGGAACCCCAGCCAACCTCACCTTCTTGTGGTGTACTGTGCTAATTAACAAATGAGGCTCATGCTCCCCACCAACCCACATTGGTCAGCGTGGTAGATTTCCCAAGTTCCTCCACTATTGAAGGAGGCCTATGTCCAGCAGTGGACGTCTATCGGCTGATAAATGAAAGGCTTATCGATTAACTATTATCATTTACCCAAAAGTACGTATGGTTTAAGTAGAAGGAAATATTTATACTCAACCGACAACAATATTTAAGATGATAATTTTAATCTCCAATTCACGATAAAACAATATGCGTGAAGGTTAACAAAACTAAGAATCAAATTTCATATTTACTTATTACAATATGATTATTATATACATATTAAAATGACAAGAACAATATTAACAAACAAAACTTAAATCTTAACAGAATTAACAAACTACGCCTTTCGTCCTCTTCAAAAGATGCGCTCCCTGTTTTTTGATCATTAATAAATTCCCGTTGGGGTGACGCTGCTACCACGTAGTTTCGAACTCTTATCATCTATATTTATCTTAATTACCAACTTAATACCCTGATTTAGATTCTAAACGGGCTTCAGCGAAGTGGCTTTTGATGCCACCGTCGGCGTTAAATATCACGGACCGGATTCCTTCAAAACGCGATGGGTGCCGATCGCTAATCAAACAATGGATATAACTTACGTCGCGGTGTATAGAATTCTATTGTTATTAAACAAAAAAAGGTGAATGTTTACACAGCGCTGGGCGACACGCTAGGAGCACGCTGACAATGTCGAATATAGATGACATATCACTTTTCATCAGCTCCGCATAAAACATTTAGCACGCCCCTGTCTAATGCCGAGGAAGGGATCCTTACAATGCATAAATTGGAAGTCAGATTCGTGTATGACGAAGCGACAGGGGAAAAAATTACGCCGGCGGTAAGTGGTGCCGGTGCATGCCGATATTGGATTCCGTACACTTTTTCGAGTAATTTTTGAGAATTGTGGATGCAGGCGGACAGACGGCTGCCATTTGTCTTCGCAAACGAACCGATTTGTGTGTCGGCGAATGGGTAACGGATGTTGTATGGAGGCGCGCGTCCGACGGCTGACTTATTAGTCGACTCGACTTGCGGAACGCCCGTTAATCTATTAGTGAATTAGATTTAAGTTATAATTTAACTTTATCTACTTTTCTTAATACCGTTTTACTACCTCATTGTCTTTTCCCATGCCAAAGTTATCGCGAAGGTATCAATAATCTATCGATCAATTCAAAAAGTTATAGTAAATTTTATTCGGCTACAACAATAGAAACTGGAAAATAAATTAAATCCATGCTCTGGAACATTGACGAATGCAGCTGTTCAAACTTGTGCCAATATTGACGGAAGTGAAATTTCATAAACTGTTAAACAAAGCAATATTGGAAGAGGCTCTTTGGTTAGAAGCTGGTAAAGTTTTCGGGGTAGCGAATGAATAATTCAGGATGCGAATCGGCGGTCCGTCAAACCACGCCCGGGTGCCCAGGTCGTTGCATTTTGTCTGTAAATCTGCTGTAATATCGCTTGGATATCGTATGCAGTGCTCAATAAATGTATTCTTCGTGTTTATCCTACAAGCCTTTTGATAACACTCGTATATTTTTATATAGGTATTACAAAGAAAAATCATAAAAATTATTCAATAAAATATAATTTTTTTAATTAAATTTGCTGTAGTTTCAAAACGTTTAATAGATATTACTAAAAAGTATTCAAGTGCTTTTACAAGTTTAATCTATGAAGAGATTTACAAATAAAGTATAATACTAGATAAGATCACATGTCCTATTCACTATTAGAGGTACTCGTAATTGTACATTTTAGGTATTCACAAACTGAATCAGTTCTCCATAAAAATCTAATACAGGAAACATTTCGCCCCGTGTCCGCTATAGCTCTCCATTTTAATGAATAAGTAAACAAAATTAGTGGGGTCCAATATCGAAATAAGTGAAACGAGTAGACGCTAAAAGATACGAGTTCAGCATATAAATTATCCATTTAAAGAAAATAATTCTGTACAGGTCGCTCCTGGAGCTTTTATGCTCAATACACGTACCTTTTTAAAATCAGATTGAAATAAAATCATACAATTAAAAAAAAAAAACTTAATCTTTCTTTGATTTAGTATGCCTTAATTCAATAGAAGCTATTTTTATAAAAGTTAAAGAAAAATGGTATTTTTAAGTAATGCAGCTAATTCTTTACTGAAGCTAGTACTCTTTATATCATAAAAGTTGTTTTTTATTCGACGTGGTGACGGGACATGTAAGGTGTTCACCTGGTCATCAGTTAGGGTGGTATATACAGCATCACATTGTCATCGTTGCGATGAGTTATAAGGTCTTAAACACATCCCAAACCGGAACCAAATAATATACATAGCACCACTGTGCTGTCGCTTACCGCTCGTCGCTTTGGAACATAAGATGTTAATACTCCTTATCCCAGTAATGTCACTTACTTACAGCACCTCTCAAACCGGAACACAGTAATGTTTGCACACTACTGTTAGGAGGTACAATTGGAGCTGCGGTAGTACCTACCTAGACTGTCTCCAGGAATAGACCTACCACCAGTATAATTAGCAAGTAATATGTTGACTAGTTAACCAATTCATGTTACTTACGAAAATTTAAATTCTGTTTAAGTTTTCTTTCTAAATTTTGAGGTGTAAGGGGTCCTACACTACCTGATGGTGCCAAAGCCAACAACAAAAAAAAAAGGCTCTCACTTCCCACCAACCCCGCATTGGACCAGCGTAGTGAGAGACGGCCAAAATCCTCCCACTATTGGAGGAAGCTTATGTCCAGTAGCGGGTGTCTATTGGCTGATGAAGTTTACTTGTGGTAAGTTTGGACGTAATGCAGCGTTGTTTTTTTTATTTACACTTATAATTTTACCTGGTGTACAATGAGGATTTGGACGAGGAAGCGTTCTTACCCAGAATAACTTGGCTTTATGTTGTCAGCGGAAACATAATAGGATACGACTTTTAGCTCTGGAAACAAACTACAGAGCCATAGTAGCAGTAACACTTGAACCTAGTATAAAGTTTACAACTGTTTGGATGATGAAATAATCTATTCAACAGTACAGTCTATACCAGTTATAAATAGCAGTATAAAAACCTGTAAAAATATATCACTGTTTAATATTATTTATAACACTAACCGACATTTTCGTTAAACCACAATTGGATTGAATTGGTTCCAAAAAGCTTAACGTACGAAAATATTATGTTAAGTTAAACAAATTTGGTTAACCTTTACCACAATTGTCTATTCTTTACTATTTTTCTACTGAAATAGTACACAAGTTAGAAACTACTAGTAGTAGCCTGTTGCATTCGCAACTAAAAACCAGAAAAATAAATTAATGACGTTGTTACCATAGCTATATATGGTATACATAGCATACGTCTGCCATTAAGTTGGCATAGCGACGCCCCATTCTGTACGGACGCACGCCAGTAAAGAGAAGATATTAGTAGGGTAAGCTTAGATTGTAAAGAAAAATTATTTTGTTAATCATTTTTAAATAATACAAACTGGGAACTAATTAATGTACAAAGAGAACTTACTTTTATTTTACAGGTTCAATGTTTATACACAAACGGTTACATTGTTTTATACAAATAATATAGAACAATGATTGTTTAACTGTAAAGTTATCTTATAACAATCATTAAGATATTGTTTACAAAGATTTGGGTTAACAAGGAGCTCTTTCCTATTGTCTTCCTGTTACGGTTTATGATACTGATAATGATGGTTACGCTGATATTAGTATGTCTAAAAAAATATTTCTCTTAAAGTGATTTGTAATAAGAAACAATAATATGTTAGTTAAAATCGTAGACGTGTTAAAGCAAATGAACAAAAATCCAGATGTCTTATTTATAAATAAAGAAGAGAAATTTAGAATGTTTGGGCCACATAATGAGAAAAGCAAAATACGAACTGCTGCAGCTCATCGTACAGGGAAAGAGAAGAATAGGTCGCAGAAGAACATCCTGGCTTATAAAACCTACGCCAGTGGTTTGGAAAGAGCATCAGATCGTTTTCAGAGGCGCGATATCTAAGGTCCAAATTAACGTAATGATCGCCGACCTTCGGAAGAAGATGATGACCTTAAAAAGAAAAAGAAGAATATATTAATTCATCAGCCAGGCGTCCACTGTTGGATTAGGGCCATCTGCCACAACCCTGGCCTAATGTAGGTACAGAAGCGATAATTAAAAATTATTTTGAAATTAAATATCTCTTTCAAACTTTCAACTTCAAACTAAATATCTTTTAGTACTTAATAGTATTGTTAGTTATATATTGCAAATTTTCTTGCTTTCTGAATATTGTTATAAATTTAATACTATTGCTTCCTTTTCGCTGGAAATTCAAACGTCTTGGTTTCATACTTATTAAAGCTCATCGTTAAAAATTTATTCTTTTCGATTTCTTCTTTGATTTCTTCTATACATATTAGGCTCATTTTGCTTAATGGCGTCGGTTAAGAAAGTAGGTCGTAGCGATCGAATAAGACCACGGTAACGATAGTTTAAAAAAAAATAATATCTGATTTCAAGTTTTTCTTAGCAACTTGCTTTTTAAAAATATCTTTAGTGCAACGTTGAAAGTAAATGCTGGTATAATTCCTGGTTGAACTGCGTTCGGATTGCATTTAGACGTTAGGGGATGAAGTCCGGATAAAGTTTATGTTAACAGTAAGCAATAAAAATAGCCTTTATGACGATACGTGGAATGGTTCAGTTTGTTTGCGTCATTTCTATGTGAATTAAATTGAGTTTAACCGAGCATTGCCTCTGAATTTCTATAACTTTATTCGAGTATCGAGTGAAAAGTACATTTTAGAAATTCTTTTACCGCTTCCGTAAACGTTAAATATTGTAGTGTGAAAATATACTTAAAAGGATTGAATTTTGTAATGTTTCATTTGTATTAGTTCAAATATATAATTTTAAATTTTAACATATAATTATATATCATTATCTAAATTTATTGATATGATTTAGTATTTTTGTTAACAATTTAAAATTTTTCTTTATTTGTCGAGCTGAAGGGACGGGCATAGCATTCACCTGACGGTAAGTGATATGCTTGCATATAACAACGTGGTATCACTTATTTGATTTTGCTTTTATTCTATATAAAGTCGAATATCTTATTTGCTTATAATATATAATTTTCTTGTATAATTAATATTATAACTGTCTTTATAAAATCTATTCATTTTAATGTAATCATATGATACACATAAACGCATATATACATACATATGTATTATGTGGTATTAATAAAGATAGTATACACAGCACCACATTGCCCTTGTTGCCTTGAAACGTGAGGTGTTAAGTCTTACTACCCCAGTAATTTTACTAGCATAAAGCACTCTTCAAAACGGAACACAGTAATCTTTGCACATTACAGTTTGGCGGTAGAAATAGGAGCTGCGGTGGTATCTGCCTAGATGGTCTCCAGCAACAGAGACCTGTCACTAGTATATTGTGTTTACATGAATTAGATTTAAACTGTTTAATAATTTTGATGGAATGTTGAATTCTTAAACCCACTCAAATATATTAATATTGTACTCCTTTTTAAGAAATATTATTAACTGACAAACATGACATTGAAACATATTTTCAATAATAACGTTATGAGGCCGTTTTTTCATACGCGCCATATTGGAGTTGATACGTCGTTAATAACAATTTTATTAAAAAAAAAATTTCGCCTTCTCTGAAACAAATTAAACGGAATTTGGGCTTCCACTTTTGTTGCTTCAACGCCATGCTCGTACAAATAAAAGTTTTGATTAACAAACCACCTCTTGCCTCGAATCAATCAGTTTAATTGGTTTACACTGACGACGGCCGTGATCAAACTGGTTATATAATAATAATTTTACTTTTTTATTTTTTACTTTCACTCGCCTGTGGCTTCAGAATTTCGCAAATTTTGATACAAATATCGGCAAAATTCACTGGGGCTACATTGTGACCCAATTTGGTTCCAAAAATAGAGAGCATCATTAGGAGCATTTCACACATTCCATCAGTAAACAAAGATTCTTTGCGATCTTCACTTCTGGTGGAAGGTTTCTGTTGCAGGAGACCGTCTAGGTTGCTACCAACGGGGCTCCTATTGCAGCCGACAAACACTAGCCTGCAATCGTTACTGTGTTCCAGAGATTGAACACCTTATGTCTTAAAGGGACGAGCGTAATAGGGTGCTGTGTATATAATCTTAACCAGCGCTATGTTATTATAGGCAAGCGTATCACTTACCATCAGGTTAGCGTCTTACATATCTCATATCTTTGTTTAATAACTAAAAAGTATTTTTAATAAATTAATTTTTTTGATTTTGATCCACAGCCAAAAATGTTAGATAGTGACTTAAAGCTACATAAGTTCGTTGATCATATTTCGGCTGATGTTAATGTGGTCGACTAAAGAATAATGTATGCTCCACAGTCATACACTTTACATTGTCCTTTGTATTCAGATTTGCAAAAACTATTGTCCCGTTTAATATAATTGACAAAATAATGGAAGTATTCGCGGTAAATGACTTTAAACTTGCGCAATGTAAGGTTTATGCGCAGCAAATACTTTGCATGAAATTAATATCACGATATCCACCGTCTGCATATCGCCGTAACATATAATAGTTCACATACATAAAGTTTCTGGAACTATCAACATATAAATCGCACTTTTAAGAAAGAGTAGTTTTAATACTACTCGTATTACTCGCAGCTTTAAAAGCACTAGTCAAAACGAGATATGAATAGTGTTGCAATAGTTGTAATATTAATAATTTAAACTTATCATTATAATTATTATTTTATTAGTTATTATGTTCTGATCAAGATTGAATTTTAAGGATTTTCATTATTCTTCCTTAAATGTTAATAATATATATGTATCAAACATCAGAAGATCATGTAGTACATATGAAGAATGTTACCTACACGTAAACTTATTCTCAAAATGTTAATTTGTGTAAATTGCTAATATGTGTAAGCAAATTAAAATAAATAAATAGTTTTTCGTTTTGAACATAAATTAAACTATAATATTGTGATGATCTGCTATTTTTATGTATTGAGGAAAAAAGATTACAGAAGTGTTACGAAATATTTCATATCTATTCACCAGAGAACGTTATTGTGTTATAAGACTTTACATATTATGATTATGTGCGATTAGCCTTATATAATGTTGTGTGAATATCTTTACTAGTGCGATTGTTTTTTTATACTATTAACTAGTCAAACAAGCATACGGCCTGTCCGATGGTAAGTACCTTAGAGTATAGACGCCTCGGACAAACCTTATCACGCCTTTCTTGAAAAACTCCGATCTGTAGCTTCTTAGGAAAACCTCGGAAGGGAGTTCATTCTATACATTGATGGTTCTTGAAAGAAAATTGCTTTGGAACCGGATTGTACATGACTATTGAGGTTGTAGAGTACGAGGATGAACTCCCCATCGATGGCGAAAGTTATCGGTATAAGCGCGAGAAAAATTATATACGAAGCCAGCAAACATTACATACGGTGAAAGGACCAATCATTATTTGCTACCTCGGCTTATCAATCAACTACGTCCTATATTGAAAAACATACCAACCCACCAAAAAATTTAATCTAAATTAAAATTTTACTTTCTCCAAAATTAATATGCATCAACCTTTTGAAAAAGATCTAAATACACTTACCTTGCTCTTGCTACTATGTGCATTGTATTAAATATAATATGTGTGGACGATGAGTGATATAAATCATAGCTTTTTGACAAATCTTTATTTATTTTACTTTGTTTTTCCACTTTGTACATAATGTAATGTAGCAGCAAATGATAATTTTACTGAGATAATGTACAGGTAAGCTTAACTCACTTTGAGTTTTCTACGAGCTAACCTTAGTGAAAGCGTATGCCTATAAGTGCAATGTACAAGATAGGAATTAAAAAAGATCAAATGGTTTTAAAAACGAACGCATGTATAACTCATATAATAAATATAAATACATCTTTGTGGTTTTTCAATGCTTACTTGTAAGTTTCTTTTTATATATGACTCTTGTTATTTTGATAATTACATTGTATGTTTAATGTTTGGTGTTTCCAGTACGGCGTTTTTATATCCGTGTTTTCCATGGATGCGCACATTCGCCAAACCGCGGCGACATGCTGTTGCCATTATGCGTGCGGCCATCGGTGTTCAAATTAAATACATAAAGAAACTATGTCCACGCATAAACGGCGGCTATGTACACCGCGTTGCATTACGACCGCGTCATCTGCCGCCGCTCTGTATATTATCAGCGAACGCAATACCCTTGCACCAATGCGTATAACCCGATAACAATTGTAACAATACCATTTTTTCCAGTATTCAATGTAATGTTAAAATTACTTTTACGGTATGAATTTAAACAGGAAACAGAAGAATACATAGTCATAGTATAAACGAGTTAATAAAATGTAAATTAGTTAGGAATAAGTTTATAATATATATATTATCTACAGATTTGTAGTATAATAAATAACAGAAATAAGGACATATAAATGTGACTATATACACATATGTGTACGTACAGGTTTTGTAATGGTAGGTGATAAGATAGCGTAAGTATTAAATGATGTAAATAAAAATTTAAAACAACCCTTGAATAATAATATCAAGGAAAAGCAGGAAATAAGAATAATAAAATTACTGAGTTAACGAAACAACATTATATGTCCAATAGTGACAAACACCACATTATAGGCAAATGTATCAAAATCATATGAACACCTTTCTTGTCCCATGAAATAAAATAAATTGTCGTATGTTAAACTATATTTGATAAGTACTAAGTTTACAATACACAGTGTATACTTTACTGTAGCTAATGAAATTACTGGGAAAAACAGACCTAACAACTTGTCACAAAGCGAGGAGCGCAATGTGGTGTTATGTTCTTAAACACCGGCACGTTGTAATGAGCTATGAATATCACTTATTATCAAGTGAATACCTGATGATCTGTCCAGATGGAGCAACAATCTGCGCAGGGCAACTCGCAGCAACTGCGTACGTGTAGCCGAAGATCGGATTAAGTGGCATTCCTTGGGAGAGTCCAGCAGTGGACTACAGCAGGCTTTTGATAATAATGATGAACACCTTGTCCATCACGACGGCTTTTAAAAATAACTATAAGTTGTTATAAATATCAATTAGCTATTGTAGACTATGTAAATATTATGATTAGGGAGAGGAAGGATTTTTCTCTTTTGGTAACACGAGATGTTTCGGTAATAAAACTGTTGTAATGTGACTGCTGTAATATTGCGTAGTTTCTAAAACATTTTCTTTTCAAGTTGTATAAGTCTATTACCGAGATATATACGAGTATATTATCGGGATGGTCCAAATACCTCCACTATTGGGGAGGCCTACGTCCAGCAGTGGACGTCTATAGGTTGGCCACGAAGAAACTATTATAACAGAAATTCACTAAATTTGCCCCAATTACAAGATTTATCGTCAAGTTAAATAACATTCCTTTCCAGCGTATTTGGGCCGCTTTAAGTTTTAATGAACTATCCCGGATATTGTACAGTAACAAATATTCAAAACGTTACAAATACCATAGCAAATATTCCACTCATTAAGGGACTAAATTTGACACCATCAGTATCCTAACCCATTAATCGTCACTGGGTGGTCCGTTGACCCCATCTGAAGCTAAAATTACGCTAGATACAAAGAAAATTTAAGTGTATTTTGGTCCAATTAGTGAGCCTGCAAAGGGGTGTGAAATTGCGCGAGGGTTTGTAATTTATTTTAAGTGTGACGGTAGAAAGGTTTCGCAACAAAGAATAACGGTTACTGAAACCACGGTTCCACTCTATGTGGATATTGTAGATTTGTATAATTCTAACATTAACTGCATTAATACTTGTACAATTGGAATTATTAATCTTTTGCCTATCAATACATTTAGCATGCATATAACATGAAAGTAGAAGAAAATCAAATCAAATGCTAATAAATAATTGTATAAACATAAAGTTAAGAAGAATTGTATATAGTGCATGTATATGACATATATGAAATTCTTCTAGTTCATCAATCGAAAGACGTACACTACTGGACATAGGCTGCTCCTAATAGTAAGGGGAAATTGTGGCGTCTCCCCGTTGGCCCAATGCGGTTTGATGGGGAGCCGGAGTCTAGTTTGTTGATGAGCATGTCTACCACGAGCAGGTGAGGTTGGCTTGTGTCCCGTAAGTTGTTGTGCGAAACTGAGAATTAAGAATTTTTTGAGAACGTTAATCTTCAAAATTATTGAATATATTACCATATATGTGTTAATAACTGAAATTAACAGTATCTTATTCATGATTACTTTACATTTAAATGAATAAACACCAGTACATATAATGTTCAAAGCAAGATGTTTTCTTGCCGTAACATGCCAACGATGCCATACAGCGGTTTAGCTTTTCGACATACTGAAGCTAATAGTTAGTAGTTTACAAAGTCATGGATAAACATAAGCAAAAATCATACATGCGCATGGACTAATATTGTTTTAAGTATCCAATTAGACCTTAACAATACAACTAGCGTTACACAAAGTAAATTATACAGCAGAAACAAGCGTTAGTGAGCGTAAATTTAACAGTTACACGGCTAATCAACGTAGAAATTGTAATACGAATATCGGGCCCGTAATTACAATACATTTACATACAGATTTGGTTAGATTGAATTTCAATTGTTACAGCTGGCTTGTTAATTTGCCTAAAAGGAAAGTAATTGCTCGGATAAAGTTCGGTTCTCGTGTGAGCCTTAGGGATGGGAATTGCAAGGATATATCCACTTGGTTCCATTGGAAATTTGTCTCCCTTTTAAGTCTTTCCGGCGTATCGGTTGAAGTCTTATTAAAACCAAAAAAATATTTCCAAGCAAGTATAGTCATCAAACAGCCTTTAAAATTTTCTTTTATAAATTATGTTTTGGTATTAGCACCATGATGTGATCATCATCTTCATTTCAACCGATGCAGCATGATGTACTCAGGAGAAAACCAATTAAGTGAAATTATTTTTTTATATTGCAAACAAGTTTAACTAGTACTTTTATTTTATTCATTAGTCAAACGTAGATTAATTAAACAGCTTTTGTACAATATAAAATTATAACAAGTATCTTTATTAATTAGTCTTGTAAAGCTTTTTTCAGATTTTTATATCTGTAGTGACTTAAAAACGATAATAAAGTGTACTCGGAACACAGTAATGTATTATAAGTAAATCTATTGATTAACAATACCAAGGTGATAAGTTTTATCATTTACGTAAATAAGTGATAAAAATAACATTTTTCAACATTGAAAAATGCAGTTAAAAATAAACATTTATAATATTTAAATGGCGCAACAAAAACTTATCAAATAGAGATCAGCATTTTGTATCCAAGTCAGGTCCGGGTACAATCCTATATTGCGCAGTTTCAATTTGACTATCAGCAGTTTTGGTTTAAAAATTTTATAACCTTTATCCCGGCATCCATTGTTGTGAATAGCCTAATCGTTTTTACACGCAACGATTGGTTTTAGTGAATAAATATTTCTTTATATTTATTTTTGGGCCAGCGGCGCGGCCATTTCCGCGGGCGGTGCAATTGTGCCCATTTTTGTATTGCAGCGACGCGTGGCGTTTCAAGTGTTTTCATTGACGGCCTCCTGAACCGCATAACGCAACGCAATTTATTCCACTTGGGCTCGGAATGAATGTATACCATGCCTCAATGCTTTTCGATATAAACTTGGCTTATGGTCAATTAAAATTGTTTTACAGTCCGAATAACTTGAAGCGAACATGACTTTAAATTACACTTATAAGTCACATTAAGGTGGTCTGAGGACTATAACTTTTTGTACTGTCAATCATGTCAATATTTTTTCATATGATACGATGGTTAGTGACATGTTCCTCTGGAACAAAGTGGTACTAGTTACCATATTTATTTTGCACCCGTATCCAACAACAGGAAACAGAAGAGTCTTACGACCAATGTTTCTACAATGTGATTTAAACAAAGCAGTACGCTGGATGATACAAAACAATACGTGCACAATGAAGTTGTATATATCAAGTTATTTAAATACTCTTGCATTCGACTAATAAAAGTCGATTTCGTCGTCCAAGAGCTCTGTGTAATATCATATTTTCATCTCCCTGCTTCCCCCTTATCGCTACAAAGGCGTGATCCACTCATAGGAAATTGTCTTTTTACATTCACCATGTGGCTCTTTCCCCTTAATATATATTTTAACAGGACTTTATTTGCACAAATTCTATGCAGTTTAAGGGGTGCATAACTTACTTTAGGGTAATTATTTTGCAATAGCGCTACGCAGATGTCGTATCGAAATTAAGGTTTGAAGAAAATTTAAAGGGCAGAGACCTTTCGTAATGTTAAATTAAACTGCTCTTGAGTTTCTATTACGGAGTTTTGAATTTGCTCAATCTTTTACAGACACAGATACAGATATTTCTGAGATTTCTTTGGCTATATTTATGTAAAACAGTCTATATTCAATATTTATATTCCTGTAAAATTACAGTTACTTATATAAAAAGTTTTCTTATTGCACTTGACAAAGATAATTGAACGCTAATATTTGTAGTTTTAGTAGTACCATATTTCAAAGTTCTTGTATAGAGAATATAACAAATTACAACGAAAGTTACATAGCATGAAAAAATTATTTTGAACAAATCGTACTCATCGTGACTTAAAAACCGTACATGCATAGATTTCTGACAATTTGGAGCTGTGCACACAAATGAGATCTGTTAATGAGAAATCAGAAGGCAAATTCTGGCCACCAGTGTCCTCTACTCTCAATCCCCAACTGAATTTCCAATTTTCAGTACGTGACCTTTTTCACTCGGTTGTCACATGTTCAACAAACGAGGTGTCTTTGAAAACGTAATTAGAAAATTCCCAAACGGCGTCCGTTTTGTGCTTTCTAACGGATTTCATGAGTTCTCGAGTAGGGATGCGGAAATTAGTTTTGTTCTTGCATGATTCATCCTATTGTCACAACTCTTCTTCAAGTGTGTTGATAGTGTTTTAAATGTAAACATACCATATACTGTTCACCGCTACTTTGTTTTTGAAGAACATTAAACGATTTTTTTGTAAACTTTACATTTAACAAATACATCTTTGGTGTTAAATCTTTCTTGCTGACTATTGTCTAGGTAGTTACTTCCGCAGTCCTTGATCCCAAAGAAACATAAAAACGTACTTGTCTCGATTTGAAAAGCACTTAAGTTATCGAAATTATCAAAGTAACGAAACTACATATTCAATATCAAAACTATTACTTAAAAATATTAAGACAGGTTTTGCAAAGCGTTAACCTGTCATAAGCTAACAACATATCTTCATATCTTCGAACAAGTTGAAATATTGACATTTCTTTTTATGAAGATATGAAATAATTTTCGTAAACACAAACATTGACGGACTTTAAGAGACTATTTTCTCCTGCCAATAAAAAATAGCAATTTAAAACAGAAACCATTTTCTGCTATATTTTTACTAGATAACTGTTTAGTAATTTTTTAAAAACTATTTCGTTTTCTTTTTCTAATATATTGTTAAAAATCTTAAAACAATTTAAGAAACATTTTAATTTCCAGATGTTTTTTATTTGCATAAATAATAGCATTTAAAGTATATAACCTAACTAGTTTCTCTTGCCAATGTTTGTTTAAATAAAGTCCTCAACAGATTGTGCAGTAAGAATATTAAAAAATTATACATAAAATCTGTGTTAAACAGCCAAACTATTTGTATTAATTTTAATTATACTAAACTATTAAATTATTGGAATAAATGCATGTCGTCATTCAATTAAAAAACAAAATGATTAAACTACATGTTAAGTATAAAGCCTGTTCAAAACAATGTGTTAGCATGTTACATTGTGCTAATGTTATGAGAAATAAGATGTTATGTATCTTTATCTTAGTAGTATCATTACTCATGCAGTGCTCTTCACATTGGAATATAGTAATATTTGCACACTGCTTAGTTAAGAGTATGAAATTCCTTTCAATAATAACATCTCATTGCTTTGTTGTAGTACCATGAGGTGAATGTATTGGGAAAGTAATTAATGCGTTCATTATCTATTGCTTCACAAGTGCTTTGTTTTTTTTAATAGTTGGATATTAGGATACAACATTTTACACTAGACAATAGCTATAGCTATTGCTAGTAGTAAATGTAAACGAGTACGATTAATTTTAATGCTTTCGTTACGAAATTCACTATTTACCGTCTACATTTTCAGTTGAGCGTAAAATAATAGAATTGCCTTTCCCCAGTGTTGCGGCGCACTTCTCTAATTGTTTTAGATAAATTAACAAAGTAGTTTCAAAGAGTGGCTTCCCCCGGGAGACAGTTTAATTGTGTGTAGCGTGCCCTTTGTCGCAGACCTATCTTCTATTGATAATAGCTGTTAAATAATTAATAATTACTTTCTGCCTTTCTATACACTGTAAAGAATTTTAGGGTTGCAAACTGGCGTAATACAAAAGACTGGAAATTAAACATAAATATACCTCACAGTACTGAAAGTTTGGGACTTAAAATACTGAAATGACAGACCAGAGGACACCAGAAGAATCGTTAGGGTTCACTGGACTCAAGCAGCGTAATATAATGTTTTGTGGAATAAATTACAGGAATCCTGTGTACAGCAATGGATATCCTTCTGGTGATAATGAAGAAGTGTAAATGGGAAATACCGTTGTGCAAAGGATAAAAAGAGTCAACTGTTGTCTTGGTGCAGTGGTTTAGCTGTTGGTTATATATGTTAGGTTGGTTATATATGTTAGGTTGTATTAAGGTTCTTCGCTTGTTTGCGAGTCCCACACAGTCCCTTCCGCCACCCCTGTGGCGGGAGGGCAGTGCGAAGGCATTTTCCCCCCCACAAAAAAAAAAAAAAGGTTCTTCGCTTGTTATTACATCGTTAATTTCGTAGACACCAGACTCACATTTTCAGTGGTCAATTACAATATTTTCGACCTCCTTCATTTGAATCTGTGGCTACCATAGCTCACATTATTTAAAAAAAATACATTATATCCTTTCAACTCGAGACATATAGAAATTAAGCTAATTAGGCTACTATAATATATAAGAATTAGATAAAAGAACGTCAATGCATTTTTATTGAATATATATGTACATTTACTGGCAACATTGCATAACAGGTCGTATTACATGGTATTAACTTGAGCTATATAATGTTTGCCACGTGGCTTTCATTACGAGTGAACGTTGGAACTTAATCCTTCATAGAACTTCAAACATAAGTAAGGCGTTGTATGATTTGGTGCTGTGAACGCTGATTGTACTCTTAGATTGTTTCATAAAAAATTATTACATATTGTTTAAATTACTTATATATTATAATTTAAACTGTTTATTATAACCAATATACCCTTTTCGCGTTTTAAAAATGAATGCATTTATTATAATAAATGACAAAGTTTATAACACATTTTTGTCAAACTTGAAGGTACAGTTTAATATACAAGTAAAAAAACCCGCATTTTAACAAAACAGTGAATTCAACTAACCTCTATTAATAACTGTGCTAATTGTAAAATTGTAACTTAAGCCTTGTCTTGACGAGGTGGTAAGAAAGTCAAAAAATATAATTTATTAATAATACTTCTTACGTAGATGCGTATTATAACTTGTGTTTATAATGAGATCATTATAAATGATGAGCCAAAATTATTTTAGTAATCACATTTTAAACAAATAAAAAATGGTTTGAAAAATAGTTTCCCAAGAGTTAGGTGTCATAATTGATATAAAAAGTTAGTAAAGAGTACGTTAACTTTTAATTACTGAGGGATAGATGTTAAAGACTAACAATATAATCGTTTTTAGTAAAAGAAGTCTAA